>CAJQZM010038549.1:227-31888 GCA_907164665.1 Colias nastes
TTACTATCAGTTTCGTTTTGTGAATATTTAATCGCATTCTTTTGTGGGAGTCACAAAGAAGGTTGATGCCTGTTGCGAAGGAACGTGAGATAAGTTTGTTGACTCATAGAGTTACAATCAGTTTCGTTGTACTTAGGAATTTGCTTTAGATAAGAATGGTGCTATATAAGACAGTTGCAGTCATGCAGTCAGCATACATCTCTACAAATTCTGACGACGGAGACCAAGCGACGCATCTCATAAAAATTGAAATCTAAGATATGAAGAAACTATCCAAGATTCCAACTAGTGATCACTGGAATGGCACGCTACCATGAGGATTAAATATTACGTAAAGAATAATAAGGATAGCATCTACGACAACACAATCGCCCTCGTATACAATATTACAAAGACAATAGCAGAAAGTGAAAAAGTTAAAAAATACTTTTTAACAATGATTATTAGTGAATGTGATTCTGTTTACTTAAATTACTTCTATGTACTCATTAGATTTTACCTGACTTTCCTAATCCTTTTCTAGACTATAAATATTGGATATTATTTGAAATTGGGTATCAGTTGCTCTACCAACACTTAACTATTACTTACTGTGCTACATACTCTTTAAACATTTATCTCAGTATTTATTAATTCTTTACACTATTTTAGAACATAATTTCGCGACGCGGTTCCTAAACCATATTTTGTTATTCGATTAGAAGACAAAAGATGTGCCTTCATAAACCGGTTTCTTATCTCGTTAAATGGGCCAAATAAAAAGTGTTCAATACAATATTATTGCTTTCCTATTCTTTTTGATGTTTTAATGAATTCTTGAAAGTTTTTTTTGTATTATGTTCTTTTATAGGTAGTTTTAAATATCTAATAAGTACCATCCTTTGCTATATTTTGGGGCATAGAATTCCAATATAATGTGGTTTATACGACATTCTCCGTGCGTTTTCCATAAAAATTGTGTAAGTATGTACTTTATTAAGAATAATTAATTAATTTGATAGCCTAAGTGCGTATTTATCCTTCTAAAGAAGAATAAAATGACCTGATATAGCGCGCAATAACTTAACTGCGCAATTTAAAGTTAATAAACACGGCTCCTCATTAGGCCGTCTCGCCCATCTGGCGCCTGGTTCAAACAAAGGATCAGACATGCCGCTATTGCATCGCTGTACCATGTCAGTCGCCTGGTACGGGTCTATGCTAAAGGTGCAAACAAACTTATCGAACGCGGCTTACAGCTGCGACTATCTTTATTGTGTTGCTTTTTATTTGTGTGGTGTCTCTCGATGTTAGCCAGAAGGGCTTCTACATCTTAACGCGGACGCGTGGGTGAGCTGAAGGTTCACCCTGGTAGCGACATGCGCAAGGGCGTCCCCCCCTTGACGGGAATCTCGAACCTCGGCTTGAGCTGAGTGGAGGAAACCGGAATAGTAGAAGATCCGAACATAGGTCGACCTTCACCGGCGTGATAATAGAAAGAGACCAATTTTATAATAAATGTAGTCGATTAAAAAATCTATTAAAGATGGGTTTGCTGAAAAAATCCTGGACAGGATATTTTTAGTTAATTATTAAAAAAATCTTTTAATTTTTTTAATTATGCAGTGTTGAGACAATAAACAATTTTGTTATAAAACAGCGCTCATGCTGATATATATTTTTTTCTATCATCCCATCAAGTGAAAGTAAACGGTACGGACATGCCTGTTTATACCTGCCAACCTAGCAGTTTGTCCAGGTAAATATTAGAAAACCCTATGACTGCACATTCTGTAGGTTTCATACTTCAAGTCTATTAAAATTTTTTTTTATTATCTTGATAAGTACTGCAATTAATTAATAAAAAATATTTTTTAAAAATTAATTAAAATGTCCTGTCCAGGATTTTTCCAGCAAACCCATTTTTAATAGACTAAATTTATTATATAATTGGGCTCATTTTATTATCACGCCGGTGAAGGTCGACCTATATTCGGATCTTAGACCAGAAGGGCCCTAGTCGGACGGGACGCGCAGTGCCAGATAATCGTCTGGTTGTCCGCGCTTTCTTTCTTCGTTTCCGCCGCTGCGTCGTCAGTCATTGCCAGTCCGCCAGTCGTATAGTATAAACAGACGTTCGAACTTGGTGCGACCGGACCACCGCACCGTACTCGTGCGGTGCGATCGACTCGCCACACGACCGCACCGCACCTAGGGTTGCCAGTATTTGATTTAAGGGTTAACAGCATCAAAAATACGAGTTTTAGTTATTTTTTACGGGAGACAATTAAAACAGCAATGTTAAATAGAGAAAATTTATTTTTGGCATTTACATTTGCTGTTGGAAGAAACAGCTTTTAATAGCTCTTCATTTTCTAAAGCGAATGTATAAAAATCTTTGCACGATAATTTAAAATTACATTTAATTAATTTGCAGCTTCGCCTTTACAGTTTCAATATTCAATCGGTTTCGGCTATCCGTCCAGGCATTGCCGCACAAAGAATATAAAAATTACGATTAAATTTACGATTTAAAAAAAAACATTTAAAATATTGGAATTTTCGCGGCCGACTGAGCTAAATAAATTCGTATAAAAAAAATAGATACACTAGATAATTTATTATGTTGCTAATATATGAAGTGATTAAAGGCGCAAATTATCCCTTTTTGAAATTTTCGATATTGTCGATAGAGGCGAAAGTATTGTAATTTTTACTGATTTTCGTTTTTATTTTTTTATATTATATGCAGGCGTTAGTAGAAGCTCTGTTTAGTACCAAAAGAAACCTTGAACTGAGTTCTACATGTGACAAAAATACCACATTCTAGCCACGAAGTTATTACGAGATATAGATTTTCAAAGAATGTCAGGGTTGTCCCTAGTAAACAAAATTATATATATATATATATATATATATATATATATCATCTATCTATTACCAAGTTTTTGTTTATGTTTTAGTCGTTAGTTATAGTCGATATTTCAATATATTATTATAGGTAGGTACTTAATCCTTATATGTAATAAATTAACTGAACAAAAAAATATCTTAGATTTATAAGACAATTCAATAATATCAAATTAATACAAATTAATCTCCTTTTTTTGTGAATATTTCGAGCATTGATCATAGTAATCTCATTAAAAGTCAAACCGAATTCTTTGAAAATCTATTTCTCGTAATAAATTCGTGGTTAGAATGTTGTATTTTTTTCACATGTAGACCTCAGTTCAAGGCTTCTTTTGGTACAAGTACAAGTTACAACCATTGAAAAGAAGAAAACGAAGAGAAAAGAATGGGCAAAATTATATTTAAAAGACAGGGATTCATTCAGACATATGCAGTCATATCATAAATCTTTGTAGAGTTCTAAAATTTATATTATTAATCTTTTTTCAGTAATAGCCACGTCATCCGACGCCATCGCCATTGATAACGATCGACCGACGTCCGTTTTGTTTGGCGGTAGAACTGTGACTAAAGATGTAATAAGTATATAGTCTATGACTAAAGCGCTGTCCGGTGCGATCGCCCGTCCACACGCGCGAATTTGGTACGGTCCGCACCAAGTTCGGAAGAAAAAACCATCGAACCAACCGTACCGTCAATAATAATAATTATGTCCGGCGGACCACTGTACACATGATCGAATATGGTCCGGAGCGCACCAAGGTCACGGTGCGGTCCGTACCAAATTCGAACGTCTGTTTATACTTGTAGTACAGCAAACAGGGAGTAGGGAGCACGGATAATAAGTTGCGAACTTATTAATATTATTTTAGTCTGTCTCAATTATAATTCATATTAGAGCAATAATTATATAAGCCTTACAAAAATAAAAATAAATAATGGAATAAATAGTGAACGATTATATCACTACTTAGAAGCCGGTATTGGCCACAAGAAAAAACATCGCAACAACATGTGTCAAATTATCCTCAATGGAACATCATAATGATGATTTGAAGTAATATAAATTGTAGTCCATGAAAATATGTGTTATCAAATGTTTTGTGTTGTTCTCAATGTAGAATGCGTCATTGCTCTTCTCTCTTGCGCCTGCAATGCTTTATCGGTATCCGTTTCCGGTATTAAAGACACAATATAAACGATTATAAAATTTATATTTCTAAAAGTATTTCAATGCCATAAAAACTAAAATAAATATTTATTTTGAATGCCATAAAACGTGCATAAAACCAAAAAATCACATACAATAAAAATATAATGACACAAAAACGAAACTTCAAGGAAAAATCAAAATTTTTCGACATCTCGAGATCAATCAGCTTTTTTATATTTTAATTCATGAAATTGAAAAGCAAAATATTTGGTTAATCATCTATTTACTATTATACTGTGTGTACCAAAATATGTCTTAATCAATCTTTTTGCATTCAGGCTATAACAGCACCCGCCACCCAATGTTCAGTACAAATTGGCTTCATGCAATCGTTGTATCTTGAGTTCTGCTGTAAAAAATCCATGAATATTTTACTTACCAAAAACAGTCACGCGGGGTACTGAGGTAGTCCAGCAATTTCACAGCCGTCCTGCGCAGGCAACTTTGGGCCGCGGTGGTCGACGTTCGTTTACTGAACTAAGTAACACTTGTAGGCCGCACACCCCCTCTAGAGTAAAAATTACGATACGCGATAAGGGTCACATACGAGTAAATCTAAACAGAAGTGCACACTCAATTTTTAAATAAACAAGAAGATAAGGAAAATACCTGAGTTGAAACCTAAGGTTCAAGGTCAGGAAGATCGCGGGTTCGAAGAATCGATTCGAGTTCCAATGAATATGCTACGATAACATCTTGGACCTCCAAGATGGAACGCATTGATATTAACAATAAGGCCATTCAGTGGACAATAGGTAATTCAGGGGAACAAAGGAACTATTAATGTAATGATTCTTGTGCCTACCTGATCGTCGGAGTGGGGGATATTTAAATATAAACTGATCAGAAGAGTATCGATTAAGGTCGGAGATAAAATAAAATACATGACGTATGTAAACGAACACAAAAACCCAAACTTAATTTTAAAATAAACAATAAGACGTACCCAAGTTAAAACCTAAGATACAAAGACAGGAAGATCAGTAATCCAGTTTCAATGAACTCTTTATGATAACGCCTTGTACATCTAAGAAGGAATATCAATACTAAGGCCATTCAGTGGACAGTAGACAATAAAGCGATACAAAGGAACTATTAATTTAATGGAAGCATTGTACCGGACCACCAGAGGGGGGATTTTTCAGAAATAAGCCGTACAGAAGAGGCGCTCGTCATTGTCAAACCAGCTACCTATAGTTAAGGTCGTAGATTAAGTTAAATTGTAATTTATTTCTTTAAACAAATTATTTTTAAATGAACATTGCGACTGAAATATTTTTAATTACGGAAGTCATATACGAGTGCCGCATATGAGTTCCACATACATAAAATTCACATAAAATGAGTGTTACATAGGAGGGCACAGAAAAAAAACACGTCATTTAAACAAAAAAACATCTGCTTATATTTTTCTAATGAAATGCTACTTTTACCCTGTAACTGTTATAGACGAGTAAATTATAAAATAAAATAAAGCACATAGATGATATCAATATAGGTAGTACCTAGATTTTGTCAGTACTAAAACAAATTAGCTTGTCGTATGCCGGAGAAAACTCTTCAGCTGATTCATATTTTACTCCAGTCTAACTATATTACACACTTTATAAAGATAAACGTTTTATTTGTTCCATGAAACATAAACATTCTATTTGCATGTACCTACCACTAAACCATTTAAGTTTTATCCTTCTTATACCTGAGAGAATTTGCACAAAAGCTCACCATACATAATTTATCAGTATTATTCTACGAAATCTATCGTTCTCAGAGTCTAGCCAATTTTCTTTTATTTTGAGAGAGAAATGACAAATAACTAATAGACCGGGAGATAAGTATTGACACAAAATTTCGAGTCATTTGTAACAGGATGGCGGTTCTACAGGGGTCTTAGTATTAGTCAGTTCTTTAAAGAAACGAATCTTCAATGGCGGCGCTTATCATTCCCTCTCGCTCACACACGGCCGTACGGTATGCAAAAAAAAAGGGAAAAATAAAATCACTAAAATGTATTTGATTTTCCCTATAATAGTTTTTATCATAAATTTACAATGACAATTATGCATTTGCGAAAGTAAATAATGTTTTATTGGAAATTGACAAAATATGTTCTTTGGGAAAAGTTGTTCAGTTTTATGGGCTTATTACAAGTATTATGGGGATTTTATTACATTCTGTATACGTAAATATGATAATTCATATAAATACACAAATACAATAACAAAAAAGTTTGTCAACAAACAATTTGAAATAATTAATAAAATAATTATCAATTTACGTTATTTTTATTTTCTTTTTTGCTGATCCTACCATCTGTCAAAGTCAGCTTTGGCCGCCATTGAAGATTCGTTTCTTTATTGAACTGACTAATACGCAATGACAAAAAGAAAAATGATGGTGTATACGCTGGTACCGGCGGCTTAGTTGCGTGGGCGTTAGTCGAACTTGTCGGAAAAATAGCGAAAGTCAAACGATTTGTGACACAAAATTTTAGAATTTACCGATAGCCCATAAAAAAGATGTAGGCGGTAGTGTAATGCCATACTTTTCCGGTGAAACTTAAAGCCCGCCGTACCGACGCGAATGTGTTGATTTAAAAAAAACAATTCAACCATTTGTACCAGGCTAACTTTTGCACAGGTAACCATCGTCGTGCAGCCATTTACGAAAATCACCATGCCATACTTTTCGGACGATTCCAAATGGTCGCCATACCGCCGAAAATCTGCAAAAATTTTTTTTTTCGCCAAACTTTTTGTACCAGTATTGCATTTGGATTTTTGGAGAGTATTTGATAAAATGTGACCATTATTATATTTGCCATACTTCTAGTAGGGGGAAAAAGTGCTGCCATACTTGAAAAATTAATTTATTATTAATTTATATAAGTGAAAATTTCCAACACCTAGATCTTTGAAATTTTGTATTTATATTTGTTGATCCTCAAACTTACAGGAAAAATTAGTGCCATACTGTTACAAATCGTTCAAAATACGAATTACATCTTACAATAAAAAAATTTTTTATACACATTCGCCACCTCCCACAGGTATGGCATTATCACACTTCTATTTATAATCATTCAGGAGTTGTTGAAAAAAAAATTTAGGGTGGTACAAATCGTTCGGTGAGAAAAAAAATTTGCATATTTTCGGCGGTATGGCGACCATTTGGAATCGTCCGAAAAGTATGGCATGGCGATTTTCGTAAATTGCTGCACGACGATGGTTACCTGTGCAAAAGTTAGCCTGGTACAAATGGTTGAATTGTTTTTTTTTAATCAACACATTCGCGTCGGTATGGCGGGCTGTAAGTCACACCGGAAAAGTATGGCATGACACTACCGCCTACTTCTTTTTTATGGGCTATCGGTGAATTCTAAAATTTTTGTGTTACAAATCGTTTGACTTTCGCTATTTTTACGAAGAGTACGACTAACGCCCACGCGACTAAGCCGCCGGTGCCAGCGTTCACACCATCATTTTTCTTTTTGTCATTGCGTACTAAGACCCCTGTAGAACCGCCATCCTGTTACAAATGACTCGAAATTTTGTGTCAATATCTCCCGCGGCCTTATTAGCTAAAAATCAGCAGATAGCGACCACCGCGCAACAGCAGCGCGACAGGTTCGCGACTGGTCGCAAAACGTCAAAAAAAATCGTATTATGTAAGCTGTTGCGTCGCTGTCGCACAACATCTGCTTTCTTCGACCGATGCACTTGATTTTGTATGGAAAGCAGCGCCACTCACAATCAAGTGGCAACTGTTGGTACTACGTATGTTTATAAACAAGCACAGACACTCGTAGTTCTCCCTCTAACATTTATTAATTAATAAACATATTCGTGCCATTGTTTATAAAACCGTAAATTAAGATATTATTAATGTATGCGACGACAAAATTTAATACCTCCTTATTGGTACAATGCTACAATAATTATGTTCGAAAACTTGTCGAAAATTCTAACCTAAAACATTTTGCACACTTACCGCAATATATTAAATATTTGATGATCTTAGTTAACAATCAATAAAAAACACTATATTTGTGAGTAATTTGGCGTTTTTATACACTTTAGTGATGATAACAGAAGCAGCAACTAGTCAACAATAAGCATTAGACCTGTCGCATATTTAACAGATGAATTGCTAAGTTGTTGCTGTCGTGTTGCTGTCACAAGTCATAGATAATACCGTTTGCAAAGCAACCTTTGACTTTACATTAGCGACAACTGCATTTTTAGTTTTTCAGTTGCTCGACAGAGGCAGCACTGTTGACGGCAGATTATCTGCTTGTTGTCTGCTTTTACGTAATAAGAAATAGACGATTGACAACAGCTATTGTGCAATTTTTGGTTGTTGCTGATCGTCTGCAAGATCCGTAATAAGGCAGCGGTCTATAAACGCTTGTCGTCCATTACTTTTTTACATGTTTGTTTTTTATATAAACTTTTACGTCTACAATAATATATTAAATAAATATTTATAAGTATGTATGTAATATATTATAATGTATAAAGTCCGTCAATGCAGATACTCAAATTAACAAAACTTCAGATCCAGCTGAAAATTGGTAACATCTGTATCGGTCGAAACACAATTAAGAAAAAAATATAAAAAAATTTCGCCTTTCATTTGCAAAAGTTTCTCTATTTAAAGGTATTTTATGTCTCATATTTCAAGTTTATTGTATTGTAGTAACTGTTGCAACATTTGGTTAACACATGTTCAACCCGGCCGGGCCCTGTAAAGATTTATTGTATAGTGTCAAGAAGTAAGGATAAGAAATATTATAGACTCTAAATATTTTTTATAATACAACTACAAATTTTAATTTGTTTTCATCAATTCAGAGAACTTTTACATTTCAGTCTCCACTTTAGTAAGAAAATATTAAGCTCATTACTGTTATAATTAAATCCATAGTTTTAATCGTAATGGTATTGAGTCATTGAATTTCCAAAAAGCCTTCTTAATGTTAATACGTATCATGTAAGATAGGATAGATAGATAAGCTTTACTTGAATAGAGGTATTCATGGAATTAGACTAATCGGCATTGGCTGTGTTTCACTGTATCATTAAGATTGAGGCCAATTTGTTTACTAATCAGAGTTGAGACAAAAGTTTAAATTTTTAAAAACGTAAAAAATTTTTACGTTTTTAAAAATTTATTTAATAAGTATTTGTCTTTGAGTTTTTTATAATTAATATCCTAAAGTTCAAGAGTAAATTATATTTTGTGTGTTCTTCTGTTTCTGTTTTAGTAAAGCTGAAATAAGACCTGTTTATTGCAACTTAATCTGTAATCTTGAAAAAAAAAAAACAGGTTAAAATATGTAGCAACTACATACCTGCACGTATGGACTGTATATTTTCACATAGGTAAATTAATTAAAGATTGCACATAGTATCCTAGAATATAAGCTATATTGTACCCAAAATAAGACGTTGTTTCGTTATTTTTATTGCCATAACAAATTAGACAAAAAAAAACATACATAATTATTATTAATTATAATTAGTGAGTACGACATCCCAACTTTATTTTTATGTATCACAGATAATATAATGTTTTTTCGTTTTGATAATAATATGGTTCGAATTTTATGCACTTTAGCCGATTCAAGTTACATTTTAGAAAAACTGAAAATACTCGAATTATAATTTATCAGTTCGCTGTTATGGAAGTGTAGGTAGCGTGGATCGTCCACAAGATCTGGTCGTTTGCTAATGTGTTGCCTGCCTTTAAGATGTAAGAGTCCGTTCTCTTCATGATAATGATCATGATGATGTATTCGGAAAATCTGCATTCGTTCTACAGAGGAAAGTGAAAGATGTTTTCTCAATTTCATATATATAAGTAAACCTTCTTCTGAAAATAACGAAACAATCACTAACGAACGACAGATTAATCGAAGAATCTATTTTATCAAATTGCGATCTCTAATGAACAAGAGAATATTATAGAGAGCCTTCTACCTTCATGCCTTAATTTTTCCGGCAACCTGATGCGTTACGCGCCCTAACTGCTGAATGAATTTTGTTTTATATCATGAAAATAAAACTGAAAGGGTCTGACAACGGTGCCTAATTTTAGCTTAATGAGAAATTTGAGTAAAGGCGTGCAAGAATGGATAATTAATTAATATTTTTGACAGGGTTTTTTATCGTTTTAAGATTTTGGAATTCTTTCAAGGAAAATATACGCAAATTACTAACATTAGGTATATTGTTTAAGCTGACTGTTTAATTTTCTTATTATTTATAGCATAACATATTTATATTCCGATATTATAGTAAACTATGAGTATTTAAACAACGTCTAAAAATTTTCTATAATTAAAATATAATATAAAATAATATAAATATAACATGGAATAATATAAATAAAAATGAATCCCTATTTCCCTTGGTCACGGCATCACGAGTGGACTGATTTCGATAATTATTAAGCTATTGCATAGCTTCTATCGCGGGCCTTGAGCGCGGGGACCGAATCCAGAAATTTAGTAACGAAAAACCTCACGCTCCCCACTCCGACGGGTGCGGAGGTGTGGTTTGAAGGCATAGCATGCAATAGCTTTACCGCGGCAGTCCCCGAGTGCCACACATCTTTTTTTTATGATATTCCTTGAAGTACGAGGTTAGTTCTTATAGAGAGAAAACGTAAACATTAACCACCCGGGAAGCCGGGGCGGACCGCTAGCAAATAAATAAAAGTAATCGACATTTAAACAGCCATTTTAATACTTATTTAATGAAACTTAATATTTATTTAATTTAATCATCCTTTATGAATATTGATCGTAGATTGCATTTCATATTAATTTCTGAATCAATCAGCTTGCTTTAATATGTTTCCGAAATTTTTCATTAAAGAATTTTCCATAGGTACTTATGATTTAAATCGTATGCTAAATATACATTTATGTTCGTCAATTGCTAGCTTAATAGCTATACCAATTTACACATATCTACAACCAAGTGATGTTTTCCTTCATACAATAAATTAAGGTGTTTGCGTGAAAATTTCGGCAGTTCTGATTTCAATATCAGGCTTTCAGTCGTACATTGAACGTTGCGTGGATCGCATTTTCTCACGTTTTTCCCCAAAAATAAGTTTGCCGCGTTAATTTTTTTGCGAGCGTTAATTTTTTATAAATATTTTATTAATGTCCCTCAACGGAATGCTTATTGCTGAGCATCGTGTTTAACAGTGAATATTAAGATCATCATATTTATATAATTTTTGAGGATTAATTTTTTTAAGGAAATGGAATTATTCGGTAAGAATTAACACAACTGATAGAGTGTCAATGTATTGTTTTTACTAAATAGAGAACATAAATTGAAATATGAGAGCTTTCAAGATGTTCGTCGTAAAAATTTCTGTAGCTGATAGATTTATAGCGGTATAAAAGGTTATTTATTGGTTATTTACGACATCTAGGTTAACCAAAAAAATTTTGAATCATCATCATCATCTATATGGAATTCTCTTTGATGTTATGTTTACAAATTTAATGTTTCTTCAGTTCTTGATCGGTCCGCAACACACCTCATTTTCACCCGGTTCGTAGTAGGCAGAAGCTTATACCGCCAACATTATTAAAATCCTACCATCCTTATTGAAATACTTCAAAAACCTCCAGGTTATAAGCCGTTTAAAATAATTTAATTTAAAATAATAAAGGCAGTGAAATACCGATCCCACGGTTCGCAATTTTTTAAATAGTCTCTGAAGTGAAAGCAACAAAAATTGGAGAACATTGATGTTCTTTATTACAAGCACTGTATCTTTCTGTATAGAACATTTTTACCATATAAGTACCATAATGAGCTAAGAAGATTTAATTTTGGCTTTCCATCAGTATTTTAAAGCAGAAGGTAAACGAAATTAAACAAAGTTTAGGTTAGAACTGAAAACTTGTGTAAAAATACATACAATGTTTCACGAAGCTTCTATAATAACGGAAATATTGTAATGTAAATACGGAAAGTTCTCGAATTTTCATAATACCTCCTAGTTTGTCTGGGCACGTAATACACGCAACTGTCGACGTCTTGAAATTTGACTTCACACTTCCATATTTGAATCTTTATTATTTTATTTCTTTTTAATTATGGATAACAAATGGAAATTTGTCTGTGAATATTTTATGGTTTTATATCATCGAAAGTCAACCTTGATATTTTGATGACCGGTAGATAAATAATTGTTATTGAAGGTAGATTAAACCTACAGAAATGTAGTGTAGACTGTAGGGTAGGTGAGGCGTTTTTTATAAGACATCATTCAATTCAATCAATACAAATAAAAAATAAAATATATAGAGTAAAAATATTTCGTCCAAGCACTTATTGGTATCCTAAAATAGGCATGTTAACGAGATAAAGTTAACACTGTCTTGAAGGTCGTGCCGATGATTTCAGCCAAATTACTCTGTCACGAGCGATGACTTACAATACCATGCAACACGTGGCTCCGTCATGCTTATGTGTTACATGAATTTAATTCAATATTATTGAGCATTTTCCCAATTAAGTTAATATAAATGAAGCCTGTAAACGTCGGTAAGATCAACAACTAAATATCAAAAAGACAAGCATAATCTTTTAATAGAGGATAGCTATGCATCCATTACTTTTCGTTTCAGGTATTTAATAAATAGTTAAAAATGGATCAATTAAAATTATGATAATTGGATGACTACAGTTGCTTGATTCAAGTATAGGTATATTGTAGCGCATGCATTTTAAAAAGATTATGGGCTTTTACTTGTGTCAAGTGACTTGTGCAAGCCATGTAAAAATATCGTGTAACTGCAACATAACTA
The DNA here is from genome assembly GCA_907164665.1 of Colias nastes. Taxonomy (NCBI): domain Eukaryota; kingdom Metazoa; phylum Arthropoda; class Insecta; order Lepidoptera; family Pieridae; genus Colias; species Colias nastes. The sequence continues at coordinate 13,172 of CAJQZM010038549.1, forward strand.
ACATGTGCTAAATATAAGTTCCTTTAATGGATAAACAATACGACCGCGATGTGAAAATTAGACATAAATATAGGACACTAGTTTCCGTCAAATATTAAAAAAAAACAATTGAAAATATATTTGACTAGCGGTCCGCCCCGGCTTTGCCCGTGGTACATATTTCGCAATAAAAGGTAGCCTATGTTCTTTCTCAGGGTCTAAAGATTATCTGTGCCAAATTTCATCAAAATCGGTCCAGTAGTTTATGCGTGAAAACCATACATACATACATACATACAAACCTTTCCTCTTTATAATATTAGTATAGAAGTATAGATATATGTACCTACCTATTACTGTTGTTGGCACTACTGAAAATAATAAAGTATCGAAAAAACAAAACACATTTTTTCAGAATATAGACGTGACGTTGATCAAACGACCGTTGAAAACACTGAAAACGAAAAACAATAGGCATTGATAGTTTTTCTCGTAACGATTAAAACACAAAGCTTTTTATTTTAGCGTTTATTTTTGTATGGAAGTAATATAAAATTGTTCTATTCATGTCAAAAACGTTTATATGTACGTAACTATTTCTAATATTTGGAGCAAATGATTTTACATAAATTATATCTATACGCCAAGCATTAACTGAAATGTTCAATAGCTTGAAAATAAAATGTTTTTTTTTTGTTTCAATATCTTTAGGAACTGGCCATCATTCAAAACCAACATGGCAATAATAACAAATTAAAAAGTAATGTCATTAAAAAGTATGTATTCCAATTTTAAAATTCGCGCGGCAAGCGCTATTATAGTAAAATTTTATTATTGATTTTTCTACAACAAAATTGTGAATAAAATAATTGAAAATTGAGTGTGTAATTGTTAGTTTATTGTTAAATCTTCGTTGACCAGTTAATTTAAAGGTTTGTTGTGTATGCAATGTTATTTGAATATATATTTGAAATCGATTATAATTTCATGAAATATAATATGAAATGATTACATACTACTGTAATATATACTCTAAGATTGCAGGAAATAATAAAATAAAGGATGGAAGCATTTAATTCAGTTGATGTACATAACATAATATTATGATAATATTCTAAAGAAATTAGGTATACCTACCCTCTAACAATACAGCTATTTACATAGACTACCTATTTGAATAGTTTTAAGTTTTTATATTTATAATTATAGTTTTAATGATTTTTTAATGAAATAAATTATATTTTTGAATGAAAATTATATATAATTTCAATATAAATTTGTTCCTACGTAATACATATTTATAATATACGTACATGATTTTGTATAAATGAATTCCGAATGAAATAAATTTGTTTTCGTTCCCTCGTATTGATTTGGTGGAAAATGTTCTTGGCATGGACGTTGAAAAACATTTTTTTTTCTGTGAAAGATTCTTAACGTAGACGGTAAACTTATCTTTGTTTTTTATGTATTTGCTATTTATTAATAAAATAGAACTACCTAGAACCCACGATATTTGTAACAATATATTTTATTAATACCCACGTATCTATCCTATGATGTAAAATGTCAAACCATGGTCAAACCCTAAAATAGACATAATTTTAATTCAATAATTGTTTCAGTTGTACAAAATTTGTTTCAGTTTTGAAGACATGCTTCTTCTTGACCCTTATTAAAATCGTGACTCCTGGACATCATTTTGTAAGAAAAAACATCACAGATCAATTAAACAACAGAGGTTGTTCGTTAAAGGAAAATATGCATAAAGCCCATTGCTCTAGGACTGGTACTACTACTGGTCTAATCTGTGTGAGAGGTTTTACTAGTGACTATTTGACGGATGTGCGGTAAGCGTTTTCAAAAATTTATTGAATGCTTTTGTTGCTTTTTGTTGTTTGTTAATTGTTATTAAATTTGTATATCATACCTTTTATTTCCTTTTTTGTTTAGATAAAAACACGTGCTATACAAACAATAATATCTTTGAAGCATAGCTTTGAAGATAAGCGTTCCAGGCTTTATTTAACTAATATTAAATGTCTAATTGTATAGATAGAGTAAGTAAGTTTTTTTATTTTTTTTCCATACGCACACCACATATTTTATAGTCTATTATACATAGGCATATCCATACATGTATATAGAAATTATATTATTACGAGAACTTAATTTAATCTATACTAATATTATAAAGCTGAAGAGTTTGTTTGTTTGTTTGTTTGTGGTCCGATTTGAAAAATTCTTTCGGTGTTAGATAGCCCATTTATCGAGGAAGGCTATAGGCTATATATCATCACGATAAGACCAACAGGAGCGCAGCAATGCGGGTGAAACCGCGCGGAACAGCTAGTTAATGATAATGATGACGAACAAGTACTTCAACTATTGTGTATTTAAAAAGTTTATACGGAAAATTATAGAAAAAATATCCGTTCCGGATTTGACACTCGGGCTTGATTTCTTTGTTATATATGTTGCTGTTGAATAAAAGCACAATATTTTTGTTGAATTTCCCGCACACAAAGCTTTTTCTGCTAAAAAGATATATTTTCTGATCGTATGTATACCTTTTCATGAGACGTTCTATATTTTAATCCGCTTTATGAATGTTGGTTTTTGTAGACATATTTTGGTCGATTCATATTTGGGTTTCGCAATAAAAATCTGAAATGGGCTTTGGCTTGGTTTCGATTTAATAAACTCGACTCAGCTTTTAATTGTTACACGGGTACGGTATTTGTGACTAATCCTTGTATGTAAATTTATTCCATGTTATGTTTGAAAAACGTGTATCTCAATCACAGTAGAAATTAGTATGCATATTACATACATACTAAATAAATGTTTGTAAGAGCTTTTTATTAAATAGACATAAACTGGGGAAAAAAAAATTATTAAAGAATACCAAAACTATTACATACAAATGTAGTTAGTCTGCCTAACCATTGCTTTTAATTTCGAAAACAATTGAATATATTAATAAAACATTTACTAATAAACTAATATTTTATCAGTAAATTGATATCGTTACTAAAAACGCGAGCACGTGTAAGCAAATCTAAAGTTTAAGTAAATTTTAATAGCAACAGTCTGATTAAATTTCGGTGTCAGATTTCCATTTATAATTAAAAGGTCCACCAAGGATTTGTAAGTACTTAAACGTTTGTAAAGACAATATTATAGAGATATTATTTCTTTTCATCTTTATTTATTGTTATTTATTAAAGCGTGGAAATAAAACTGGATTGTGTTTAAATAATGCAAAGGCATTTTCATCACAAAGCAGCTATGTAGGTACTTTATAGATTTCGTCTGCTTTATTCTCGGCTATAATGTCTACAGTGAATTTGCAATAAAATCCGTTCGAATGCTTTACGAGACTCTGTTTACAGATTACGGAGACGTTAAATGATTTTTTGATTCAGTTACGATAGATAAACATTAACTTTCACTGTATCGATAAATTAGGCGAATGTACGTATGTAGAGATTGTGTTGGTTACTATTTGCCTTTACTCGGTACTTAGGAGATCGTTGTTGATGAGCAGGTACTTAGGAGGTGGTGTTTATTTAATTAAGTTTGTTTATATAAGAAATATTTGTCGCATAGGGACTATTGTTCATTTGTTTATGTTAACTTAGTACAAAGAGACTAATTGTTTATGGTGCTTAATGCTTCCGGTATGCGGTCAGCGACCTGTATACATATTATGTTCCTTCATATTATGGAAATCAGAGGCGTAGGCTTCTATTATCGTTAACATGAAGAGGTCTTAGAAGAAAAAGCGACGCGGACGGCTAGTTATTACAGACATTATATTGAATGAAAAGCTACTTATAACGATTAATAATAATAATATATCTACTATACATCGTTTATTTGCTTCAATAATAATGTGATAATAATTAATTTAAAATACGGACTTTCATTAATCTTTCCTAATATTATAAAGATAAATAAATAAATATTTTATGGTAAAATAGATTTCTTAGTTCAAGAACTAATTTTGAAGATACATCTTTACCTAATAACATAGGCAAATTAATCTGGGTCAACTTGGGGAAAACGGGTCAAGCTCTTTACGTTTCGTTTCTTTCAAATTTAAAAAGTAATTGTTTTTCTTTAACTTATTTACTTGAGATTTATAATGGATTTTCCTGCAGGTATGAAATACGTCATTTAAGGATAGTAGACTGGCCGGTCACGTGTTTCAATGTGGACGAACTTCAGTACCACTTCCCAAATATACGTGCACTTGACTTTATCAACTGTACGTATTTAACTACTTTCAAGGGACGGTTTCGACCTAGTAGTAAAATTGAGGTGAGCTTATTGTTGTTATGTAGGTATAAGGTTTTAATTGAATATTTGATTGGTGTATAATTATTGTATTACTAGCTGTGCTCTGCGGTTTCACCCGCACTGCTCCGCTTCTGTTGATCTTAGCGTGATTACATATAGCCTATCTAACACCGAAAGAATTTTTTAAATCGGACCAGTAGTTCCTGATATTAGCGCGTTCAAACAAACAAACAAACTCTTCAGCTTTATAATAAATTTTAGTATAGATGTAGCGTTATTTTAAACTACGGAATTAATTATTATAATTTATAAATGTATAAAATCTTAAACTTTCAATATACATTCCAATTGCAACAACAGAAAATCCAATTAAATGAAAACATTCAAAACGTATCACCAGATGTATCTGATATCCGTTTTTAGCTACAATTCAAAAGCTCACAAAATTATTAAGTAAAATTGCATTTATGTAAACGTAGAAAATATTATATTGATTAGGTAATTCTATTGCATTCATAGTTATGCAATTTAAAAATTGTATACACATTCCTTTATACATTTTCATACGTTTCAATGAAAGCAATTACAAGTTATTTTAATAACGAAATGACGCGTGTAAGTGACGCGCATTGTCCCGTCAGAGTCGCCAATAAATCACATTTATAATTATTTGTGTCGAAAAGCGCTGCGTCGGCGGATTATCGCGTACTGTTCACTGGAAATTGGCTACACTTCTCTTGTATATGCTTTGATTATCGATTATCATAATTAACTAACACTAAACAGCCTTGTATGTGCAGTTTATTTGAGAGACAAGTATGTTGTGAAAATAATCGTGCTAAAAGCCAGATTATTTGACGCTTGACGATAATTGTTGTATGCAGTATTCATTATTTTATGAAAATCTTTAATTAAATTAAAACCGTTATTTTACATAGAGCGCATTAATAATCAACATGATATTTTATTTTATTTTTGCCAAATTCATATTTCGTCAGGTAAATAATTGGTAAACATAACTTCAGAAACCGGTCTAACATTCCTGGCTAAAAACGAAATATTACTTATGAATCAATCATTGGGAATCGCACGCAACATCAACACGCCCACGCAATTATTATGAGACATATAAAAATACATCAAATAAATCACATATCACATTAAACTTCGCCTTTGAAAATAACTAATTAATAAATAAATAATATTTTATTTCCAGATAAGTAGATACTTATGAAAGTTTTGAAGTTGTAAGCCACTGAATAGATCCAAACCGTGTAGATATTCCAAATGCTAGAATATAATATTAGAATTGTTAGTGTTAGAGAAATTCAATGAATATAAAGTAAGTTACATATGGTCGAAATTAAACTTGATAATATTGTGTTGTTTTGTGAACTTCGAAATGAAGTGCTACATTTTTCCACTATTTAGTTATTAGTAAATATTTTATACTAACATAATATTATTATCTATATTTCACATAACCATACGTAATGTAGAATGAGAATAAACTTTTATCTTTGTTTGTATAAAATAAGTTTAAGCTAGACCGTCCATATTATACTCTTATACTGCTATTATATAATACTAGCTTTCCGCCCGCGGCTTCGCCCGCGCAGTCAAAGAAAAACCCGCATAGTTCCCGTTCCCGTGGGATTTCCGGGATTGCGTCATTTTCCCGGGATAAAAAGTAGCCTATGTCCTTTCTCGGGTATCAAAATATCTCCATACCAAATTTTATGAAAATTGGTTCAGTAGTTTAGGCGTGATTGAGTAACAGACAGACAGACAGAGTTACTTTCGCATTTATAATATTAGTATGGATACTGTGCCCTGTAATAATGTAATATTATGTATTTAGTTGTAGGGCTATTCTCAGCTAAGATCAAATCATAGGCTACCGCCCGAAGTTGAAGTTATTAAATACTAGCTTCCGCCCGCGACTCCGTCCGCGCGGATGTCGGTCTTCGCGTGGATGGTTTATTTCTCCATTTTGAGTAACTCTGACAATGACATCTTATAAATATCTATTGGACCCAAATACCTACGGCTAGGCCTATACGCAACGTGTGTTCGCGGTTCTACAGAACAACGTCTATGGATAAAACTGAAAAATTAAGATTAATTTTTTTCTACGTATTTTTCCAGGATAAAAAGTATTCTATTTTACGCCCAGGATAATAAGGTATAATTATACCAAGTTTCATCGAAATCGAACCGTTAGTTTTCACGTGATGCCTTCACATACAGACAGACAGACAGACAGACAGACAAAAATTTTTTTAAACACACATTTGGGTTTGGCATCGATCCAGTAACACCCCCTGGTATTTATTTTTTCAATATTTTCAATGTACAGAATTGACCCTTCTACAGATTTATTATATTATGTATAGAATAGATAACACTTCATTGTGTACAAAAAACAATATATTCTCGATGTTGAATATAGTGTTTTCTATAAGCATTTCGGACGCTACATAAACAAACAAGAAATAGGATAGAATCTGCATGATCCAAAAATTACTTTTAAGGATCAAATACAACGCTAGGCGGTGAAATTTGGCAAAGCAAATAAGGAAAATGTCGGATCCTTCTCAACATCGTTTTATTTTCCCCAATTTCTCCTTATTAATCGTAAATGAAACTGTTTGAGGTAACATATGTTTATGTAGATTTTATGTAGATATTTGCCATAATCACAATGTAAACTCATAAATCAGGCCACTTGAGTCAAGTTGACAAAAACAATTTGTGTAATGGGATTCCCACATAAAATATTAGGCTACTCATATGTCGTCGCCCTATTTATCAGAATTTTACATTTTTGATTTTTGACATTGAAGTTACAATGGTTGAAAAGCAAAAAAAAAAATGGTATTTGGGCTTAATGTTACTGCTGACGGACACAAAGCCAAGTACTTATAGAAATTTATGATACTGCATACGAAAATATTAAAACCCATTTCTTTAAATGTTTCTTTATTTGTTTATAAAAAAATAGCTTGCTTGTAATTTTAATTTAAGTTACAACTTAAATTACAATTTATAGTCAATAAATAACACTTTTACCCTTATTTTGCGTCAGTTATGCATCTGGTTACACTTTGCACATCATTTTTGAATAGAAGACATTTCTTGAATATTGGTAGGAAATCCTGAATGTATCGAGGCAAATTTTGTCAATCGTGTTTCGGTTCCCAAACGTCACTAAACAAACTCTTTAATTAAATAAATCGATAAATAAAAAAAATCAAATTGGTAGTTTTTGAAGAAAAAAATAATTCTCCGTGCGCTCGAAACGACTGTTTTGGGTCTCATAACTCATTTCACCTTAACGAGAACTGTCAGCGTTTGAGGAATGCTGTTTTTTTAAATTTCTATGTATTTTTTCAATAATGGTAAACTTGTGTGTGATGTCTCGTAGATGCATACGATCAGATTTCTTTGTCATCTCTCCTGCCTGATTGAAAGATCAAAGTAATCACATGCAGGCCTTGTTTCTCCAGCTTACATATTAGCCAAAACTTACTGATAGGATAGGTTCAATATTTCTACAATATGTTTTCACATTCTTAAGTAAACATACAAACTTCAAACTTGTTTAATCATTGTGGATACTTTATAATCAACTTCTACAATCTACACGTACTTATTATAGGGTGAAATATTTTCATGATATGTTTTCACATTCTTAAGTAAATATACAAACTTCAAACTTGTTTAATCACTGGGTTTACTTTATAATCAACTTCTGCCTTACTTCATAAAATTGGTAGCGTATATTTTCCTGTACGAAAGTTACCTATGTTTGTATGAAATGTTGTTACAATAACTTTTAATGGTTATATAATTAGAATATCGAATAAACAGTAACCAGGGATTTACATTTTATGTTTGTAAAAATTTGTAAAAATTTGTAAAAAAAAAATTTTTGAATTTGAATTTGACAGTCATTTTAATTATCACTACATAGTATAAAACAAAGTCGCTTTCTCTGTCCCTATGTGCCTATGTCCCTTTGTATGCTTAAATCTTTAAAACTACGCAACGGATTTTGATGCGGTTTTTTTAATAGATAAAGTGATTCAAGAGGAAGGTTTTAGTATATAATTTATTAGGTTTTAGACAAAGCGGGCGAAGCCGCGGGCGGTAAGCTAGTGCTAGCATAAATCTTTTTGTCACTCATTTTGGCATAAATATAATTTTTATAATTTTCTAAACGGGAATTATTTTGATAGCGTACGTGTCTGGTTAATTATACTAGATAATTATTTTTGATATAGGATATTTTGTTTGCAGAAATTATCTATGCACGGGCTCCCTTTACTATGGGAGGTACCAGCGGACATGGTGATAGACATGCCTCAGCTGAGAGTGATTGACCTTCGATATAATATGTTGAGGCATTTGAGAGAACCCCTCTTGAGCAAACCACGAAGGCTGGAGCGAGTTTATTTAAGTGGTAAGATATTTAACATATTATGTTCGTAATAGTAAGGCATCATCCGTTATATTCCGTGTATATAACAATGTATTGGTTTTCTATACACTTGCCGAAACATTATTGAATATAAATTATAGCTTACTTACTGATAATGTAACTTTCAAGCAGTAAAAAATATTTAAAATCAATCTAGTGGTTAGCTTCTATACAAATAAAGCAAAGCTGTCCTCTTTATAATGTTACTAGGAACAGACAATGACCTATTAGGAACAGATACAACTTTCATATACTTACTAGGGATGGGCCGAAGTTCGTTTCACATTCGGTTTAACCGAAATTCGGCACATTAAACCGAATTTCGTCATTCGGCCGAAATTCGGTTCATAATACCGAACTTCGGCCGAAATTCGTTACATCATCGTCATAGTAGTAGGTGGACCAGCATACATACATATCACGCCGATATCCCTTGCGAGAGAGAATGAGCATCGATAATAATTATGTTCAATTAAAATAATTTATTTAATTAGGTATAGGTTTAGTTAGGTGAAATGTATTATGAAGTCACAAACTTTATTATTTCTTGAATATTCAAAGTCAATGGAATTACATTATTTTAATGAAATAAAACGCAGAATTAGGTATGAAAAGGAAATAATTATTTATTTTTAATCATACATAATGTTAGGTAATCATAACATGAATGACTCATTGAATAAAAGGCGGGAAGATCTGCCGAACTTCGGCCGAACTTCGGCCGAAGTTCGAATTCGGCGTTGTCATGTACCGAATGTTCGGCCGAAGTTCGAATTCGGTTCAATCCACATTCGGCCCATCACTAATACTTACTGAGTAAAGTGCTATTATTGTCAGATGTGATATTATAGGAGTTCAATGTAAGGTACCTACTTACTCTTTTCAGCTGTTTATTTATTTATTTATACTTTATTGCTCTGATAACTTAAATATGAACTTAATCTAATTATAAATTAAAACAAATGGCGGTTCTCAGAACTTTAATTGAGATTTTTTCCCATGAATACTTATCGGTCACATAATTCTGCAAAGAGTAGGAAATAAGATAAATCATCATCGCTTATCAGTTAACGCACTACAAATAGAAACGCAAAAATATATGGACTTATTGGGATGATAGTGTAGTGAATGAATGCTCTATCAAGTTATGGATAAAAATTATATTAGAAATAAATAGGTTATATAAACATAATGTTTTTGTTGTGTATTGCTCTGACGGGCGTTTTGATCACGTGCAAGACTTTCAACGCGTAAAGACCTAAAACCAAATACGTCCTTCACAGATCTCACGTATATAAGATATACGTGTTATATTATGTAATATATTTACGTTCATATAGATTGTACTTTGAATAAAGTAAGTCAAGCAAAAGTGTACCCTGAATTGGACCCTTAACATAACATATGGCTACTATATCAGGATTCTTTGTAATAATGTAATGGAGGTGTGATTTTTTGCGCTTGTAGTGTAATCCTCATTAGTCATAAATTCTTCTATTACGTATATAGACTGATAACATGAACCTGACAGATAAATTTGAGGTCATGACGGAAACGTTTCAAGATCGACAAGGTGGAATTCAAATAACAAAATTCTTACCGGAAAATTCAAAATTGCAGTTGATTCTACTCTCTCTGTGAATGAATATCAATAATTTCGTTCGCAACTGTATGTATATTAATATAGAGTCATTTAATTTCCCAAGGGTGGTATATATTATGTTCATACTAATTAGTTACCGGAATATCTTAATATCGATGATAGGTAACGTCTCGCAAAGATGTTGGGATGGAATAATACTTTACTTGGAATAAAACTTTTGTTTGTTATTACTTTGTAGTGAACTTTTTCTAAACTAGGTGGACCTGAATGCATGCATGATAACTGAAAAAAAAAAAGGAATTTTACAATAAAATGAACGTTCATTTAAATTTAGACGTAGGTAATCGTTAAATACCTTCGTAAAGGGACTATTTTATTTTAAAGGTGAACTAAGAAAGTATGTAACGTAAACCCAGTAATTGAAAGGTAATTTGGTGTTAATTTGATTTATGCCCTTCAGAGCTTTAGCAGATTTATCGTGAAATCTGGCCTAGTAAATTAATAGTCTAATTATACAATATTTGTGTTCCAATGTCACCTTCAAATCGAGATTGTTATTCACTAACCACACCTTAGGCTTCATTAGGCAATTTAAGTAATTGTCATTAGCACGGCTGCGTCGTAAACATTTTTTGTTTTACCTAAATTGGGTTCTTTTTTTAGTTAAGTAAATACGTTACAATTAGTCGATTGAGTATAATATACATTAGTTATATTTAAAATGTCAAATATATTATATAACATAGATAGTACGTTATAATTTTACATTAGGGTACTTGAAGACTTGAGTAGAAGTAATATATACCTATATTTTGTTTATTTTTATAGATAATAAATGGGATTGCAGCGATGGTGGTCTTGATTGGTTGGCGATGGAAAGTGAAAACAGTACAATTAGACAAATAATTGTGGATTACTATCAACTTCTCTGCCAGCAACAACTCTATCGAGGCAAGCCGCTGCACAAAGTTATGGATATTATAAAAGTAAGTGAAGAGTGAGATATGAATTCATTACCTTTACTTTTTAATTGTATAACGCTTTAATTCTAAGGTAATTCTTAATATATTGTATATTAATTCCGCCTCGCCAGCGAATTCAGAATCTGACCGTGTCACTTTACTGCAAAGCCCCCACATGGACCATGGTCCTTCATCCATACCTATTAGTTAGTGATAAAGCGATTAGAAAGCAAAAAGTGATAAATATGCCATAACATGATTCAAAATTCATAGTTTGATACGTAAAAATCATATATACTAGTGGTCCGCCCCGGCTTCGCCCTTGGTACCTACATGTTTAAACTATCCTATCTCTCAAGTTGGATCGAACTGCACATGGTGTGCGAATTTTATTATAATCGGTTAAGTGGTTTAGGAGTCCATTGAGGACAAACATTGTGACACGAGATTTATATATATTAAGATAAGTACCTAGTGCCCATTCAAATTTTTTGATCATTGTAATCTTTTTCACTTAAATGAGTTGCGTTATCTTTTTGTTTAAATAATGGCTGAGTTGCTTTTGTTAATTTTTAAACAGCCAGAGCTACGAAAAAAACGGTCATACGCCAAAACCCCCATTTTGACACCAAGTTATAGAAATTTCTGAGCCAGAATTTATTACTACGATATCTGTATAAACCGAACAAGAATAATTTTGTGAAGAAGAATAATGTCATGCTGTACCTACGAATTTTCATAATATTTTAAATGATTTATAAATAATTATGGCAAGAGAGTCATAGCGATAAACGACAGGATGTAAATGGACTGGAGCTGTCTAGTTTATGTGCATTAAATTGTCGGTATGTCCATGGTAAAGTGCTTTATTAATTTCAGATAGTAAAACCATTATCTCTTGCACTCGGTTAACCCCTGATTAATCGTGAAACATTCTATTTTTAGTTTATTGACGCCTATCACCAAACCTAACAATATTATCTGATTATCATACCATTTAATAGGATTACTGTAATTACAGAATGCTTTGATGTGCCAAATATAGCTATTTAACTGAATAAACACTGTTATCTGAGTAAATGACTTTGTATACAAAGAAACAATTCAATTGATCAGAATGACGATTGACTATCTCATAACGATAAGTAATAACTATATTCTTGTATAAATTTTAAAACGCTAAAGAATAGAAAAACATATGAGCAAAGATTTCATCCCGTATTACTGAATCCCTTATACTGGAATTCATGAGGAATTTATGTTAATCTGTATTTATGTAAATTTTTTCCCTTTCTTCCTTTCCCCAAAACAAATATAACCTACGTGAAGACGTTTCCAGATGGTCCGAAACAACTGTCCCGATCCGTGCGCGTGTGCTATGACCCACGTGGTCAACGACAGGAATGGTGGGTTGCTCCCTCTCATCACTGTGGACTGCTCTAAGAAGGACCTCGTGATACCACCTGTTGCAGTACCGCCGAATACTACTACGTTACGGCTTGAAGGAAACAAGGTAAGGTGTGAAAACTGGAAAAAAATCATTTGGAACACTTTTGAGCAGGGGAATTTTTTTTTTGGGATAGCGTCATGTTAAAGGTTTTATTTTCTATTTTTTCTTAATAAAAATATACAATGGGGCGACCATGCCAAGTTAAAGAATCATCGCCACCTAAATTTCCACCTTAAAATATACATAAGTATGTATATGAAATTTGAGTTACTCCTCATAATCATAGTTTAACATTCGATATACATTGCAGGGAAGATTTCTTGACTTGGAATCTTGCCACCGAAAAGAGTCGCAAAGGTGTAATTATTTTGAATTTTCGAAAATGTCTAATATCTTGCAAAACTGAAGAAGTTTTACTGAACATAAAATATATTTTTCTGAACATTCATAACGTACCCGCGTACCATATTACATATTACGTATTCATTACGTCACACCTCTTTATATTAGATATCTTTGTTTTTCTGTCTGGAAATAAAAGAAGGATACTTATACAAGGACATAAACATTTGGTTCAAACAAAACTGTCTCTGTGTTTTTCATTTAAGATTTATCTTTGATAAAACTTTCTTATGAATGTATATTAGTTGAATACAAAATTGGCAGAGAAAGTAAAATTATATTTGAATAATTTTGGATATATTTGTTCCAAGAAAAGTTAGAGGGAAGACAGAAAATACTGTACTACTTTAAAAAAAAAAAAAACATGTTTTTGAGTCTGCTTATTACAAAATAGAACTTATCGTTTTAAATTAACATAAAATGTAAAACTTACAAATAAAAATAATTTAAAATCGTTTATTGCTTCTTATATAAAGTTTTATTTAGATAAGAATTATTACAATAGGTATCATGGAGATGTATAAGAGATCTACAATATAGTAGAAAGATTTTTTATTACGTATTATATGAGGAAATAGCTATTTCGCAATAACATTCAATGCCAAAGGTTAATCACACTTGTGCTGACCTGATTTACAAAACAATATCATTTCAATTGGTCCATTGAAAAGTTACATTTGGGGTTGCATTTTTTAGAGGACGCAATTTTATTTTTTTGATGTGTAGGGGTGGTCAGTGTGAAGCTATCACCAAGTTTGTGGGGTCGCCACCCTTGTCCCACGGCCGCCATCTTGAAAATAGCGGTTGATATGGTTTTTACGATATATCTCTTAAACTATTTATTTGATAAAAAAAATTTGTTTACATTATTTGTTGCAAATTAAATACTCTACAACTTTGATCCTGCAACTTTTTGTCGTAGAACTATAAATAAAAAAGTTATAAGCGAAAATGTTCAGAAATTAGAGATATTTATATTTCTCAATAAAACTTTTTTTTATAATTTTACGTAGAAATGATATTTGACCATTTTTGTAGATTGTTTTTCGAGGAACAACTTTTATGTACAACATTTTTTCATTAATTAAATAGCTAAGGTTTTACAGCGCTCCGAAGTGAGTACTAATTTTCAGTACTCTGAACTATACAGTATACTTATATTATGTGTGTACTAATAATAATTTGTCATCAGTAATGGTTTTTTTTGTTATTATAATATTTTTAATAATTAATTTTGCAATATCACTAATAATTAATTATTGAATCTTTTCCCCACCACCCAGGAGGTAGAGTCTGGAAGCGCGACTTTTTTTTACGTCGAAAAGCAGGTCTGAAATGTTCTGCAGTGTGCTTCTATTGTTCTGGAGTATGAGAAAAGAGCCAATAGCCAATATATGTATAGTTAAGAGTACTGAAAAATAGTACTCACTTCAGAGCGCTGTAAAACCTTAGTTATTGACGTTATGAAAAAATGTTGTACATAAAAGTTGTTCCTCGAAAAACAATCTACAAAAATGGTCTGATATCATTTCTTCGTAAAATGATAAAAAAAAATTTTTTTGAAAAATATAAATGGCTCTAATTTCTGAACATTTTCGCTTATAACTTTTTTATTTATAGTTCTACGACTAAAAGTTACTACACCAAAGTTGTAGAGAATTTAATTTGCAACAAATAATGTTAACAAATTTTTTTTATAAAATAAATAGTTTAAGAGATATATCGTAAAAACCATTTCAACCGCTATTTTCAAGATGGCGGCCGTGGGACAAGGGTGGCGACCCCACAAACTTGGTTTTAGCTTCACACTGACCCCCCCTACACATCAAAAAAACAAAATTGCGTCCTCTAAAAAATGCAAGGTTAGGGCTAAAAAATGTAACATTTCAATGGATCAAATATGTAATATGATATGCTGTCGAATCAAGTTGACAAGCACCTACTTGTTTATATATTCAGCTATTTATTTACTTTCGCTTAGTGTTCAAATTGTTTCTTTGTAAATTATATTGCTACATTATTCGAGTAGGTATGCTTAATGCTTATACAGCGTTTGTGGCTACATATTAGGGTTCCTACAGAGCGAGCAGCCTCGCGAAGCAATTGCTGCGCGAAGCAGCTCGGTCATTGTATACGTGGTTCGGCTGAGGAAAATGACAGTACAGCTTCCCTCTGCAGTAATATTTAATATTTACCTACATTTTTAAGGCATTTTATTTAGTTTTCGCATTTGGACACAAAAATTAAATAAGTTTAACGCTTAAAATATGAAAAATTTTATACGCTCTCATATATTTACTGAAAACTGATAACTTATTTATGGATAACCTACATATTATAAATTCAGAGAAAATAACTCTCTCAAATCTCAACAAGAGAAAAGAAATATTTCCTTACGTATAAGGAAACAAACGAATAAATAATATGGATCATATTATTGTAAGCTCTTCTTACACTGAATTATTCATATTATTATCGGTTTTACGATATTCGTAGAAACGTGTCTTCCATACCCGTATCGTATTCTTTGCAAGCATGTAAAATAACTCCTTACATAGCAGTGAGAAAAATATAGACATACCTTATTGCAATTAATTGATAAACATCGAGTTAAATTTTAGCAATAAATCATTTTCATAATTTTCATAACGCATGTAACCAAAATATGTCACACTTAAGCATAACAGTGTCCAGCTAGTTTATTTATATAAATTTATCCGGACGGAGTAATCAATCACAATTCACAAGGCATCAAATTGGAATCAAATATAATATCGATGAAAGCGACAAACCGTAATAGAGATACGCTTTATATATTAACTTCGAATCCCATGAATCATGCATTGTATTAAGTTTCTCTTTCATTTTCCTTATTTCAAAGTTATACCACAGATAATATTATAATACTACTAGCTTCCGCCCACGACTTTGTACGTGCATCCCCGTTTTTCCCCGATCCCGCAAGAATTTCGGGAAATCCTTTCTTAGCGGATGCCTACGTCCTAACATCTACCTGCATGCCAAATTTCAGCCCGATACGTCCAGTGGTTTGGGCTGTGCGTTGATAGATCACTATATCAGTCACCTTTGAGTTTTATATAGGTATATAGATACGTCTAGTGGTTTGGGCTGTGCGTTGATAGATCACTATATCAGTCACCTTTGAGTTTTATATTTATACTAGCTTCCGCCCACGACTTTATACGTGCATCCCCGTTTTTCCCCGTTCCCGCAAGAATTTCGGGAAATCCTTTCTTAGCGGATGCCTACGTCCTAACATCTACCTGCATGCCAAATTTCAGCCCGATACGTCCAATGGTTTGGGCTGTGCGTTGATAGATAACTATATCAGTCACCTTTGAGTTTTATATATATAGATATAGATTTAATACGTAATTCAAGCTCCGAAGTATTTTTAGGAGGAACGCAAAATTCGGACGTAGAATATACGATATAAGAACAAACGTATGAATGTGTATATGATGTATTTTCTCACTTTTTTGCGTAGTACCAATAAAGATATAATACAACTTTTCATTAATTACATAATAAACAGCACGGAGTATTTAGTAAAACTTACAAATATGTATTAGAAACGATTAATATCTTAATCAAATTTCGTTTCTCTAAAATACCACGGAAATTATTCACTGATTCCATCATTCCAAACAATAAATAAGTCAACCAATCATTCGGTGTCGACAACATTTCTTAGAAAAATTTTATCAGCTATTCTAATTAGAGCTTGTTTATAATACCACTCAGTTATTAATAAAAGAGTCATTTTACAAGGATTGTTTATATTAAACGGGCTTCTGTGTGTATTGTGAAATATAATGACATGAGCGTTATGTTCCCAATATCATATTCCTTCGAGAAACGTTCGTGGAAGTCAATTATATGAGATTTGGTCTAATTACCTGTCGCAGGAAATGAACAACTAATACAATAATGAACGTTTGAAAGCTATAAGGCTCAATATAGGATATTATTGATATTTTCTTAACAGAGCAAAATATATAATATTATGGATGGATGTAGTCACGGTAGAAAAAGTTAGATTTTGTCCTAAAATAATTATGTTTAAACAAAAATTGTGAGAACTAAACCAAATTTAAATGGCAACACATTTCAAATAAATAAAGAATTATCAAAATCCGTTCACCCAGTCGATGGTACTGAACAAACAAATACAACTACAGTCGATTTGAGAACCTTTTCTGAATTCGTATGAAAATAAAAATAAGTTAGTCACTCATAAAGCTTTCTCTCCTGGAGTTCTGGACAAGTATAGGATTTAAAGATGCAAGGATGATACAATCAGTAATCAGTTCTATATTGTAATTAGTAATTAGAACTAGCATTTATTTTGATAGCCAAAAATATCCACAACGTGTCACCTCCGTAATCAAGTATTTCGCCATGTTCTTACCATTGCCGATGATCATTAGAAACAAGACGACTTAATCGTCGATTGTGTATACTTAGATAAGAGCAAATGAGCTAGGAAATTTGATCCACCTTCATTGGATACCGTAGCAATCATTATTTACTAATACAAACTGCCACACCAAGAGTTTCGAAGATGACGTAATTAATGTGAAATATTGTAGATTCCCTATCGATATAAATTCCAACTTTAAATGTAATGTAATCATTTGTGTTAACGAGGGATCTTGATTAAATAGACAGTTAAAATAAGATAACCTACATAATATTTTGTTCTTGTCAGCAATAATATGTTCACTTTGCATTTAAAATTCAATAAATAGGTTCTCTATAGATAATTGCACAATCGTAAATGTAATGTAAAATTGTTTGTATTTTTTAACCGACTTTTTATAACACGTTTTGCATACTCGATAGAAAAATATGAAAGAAGGTAATCGAGGTTTTGTTCCGATTTGGTGATATTTTTGCTGAAAAATATTTTATTTCACGTGGCTTGAATAGCTGTCATTGACATGTTATTTGTAAATGCTTACTTTTATTTTAAATATGTTGGGTATTAACCTTAGTTACTATAAAACTAAACAAGAAATCATCTATATCGAAGGCATCCTATTTTGATCATGTCATTATTTTTTGTAACTTTTTAAAGAACTTTTTAGCACACACTATCACAGATAATATAATAGATATTAACTATGTACAGTACTCCAAAATTAATAATGCGCATGCAAATCTTCGCTAATTGTCGTATTTCCGAAAACACTCGAATCATTGAATCGTAAATGCCCTAAAAAATGCACTTGCATTTTACACCTTGTTCAAAAGAAATAGAAGTCAATTCACGGACATACACAATCAAAAACAAATCGGGCGGTAGGTGACGGTAGCCTGTCAGTCAAAAAACTCAAAAATCCGTCAGTCGTCTTTAAATATTGGTGGTGACTGCACGTGTTCTCTCTGTGTGGAATTATATAGAGCTGCTCATACCCTTCTTGGTTTTTTTTTTAATGTGAATTGAATGAATGAATGAATGAAAGAATTTATTTACCAAAGGCCAACAACAGATATAATAAAAGAAAAG
>CAJQZM010038550.1:0-13914 GCA_907164665.1 Colias nastes
ATATTTATAAAGCATTTGAATGCCATAAAACCAAAAATATAAATTCATTATTCAAGTTTGTTTTACTCCACTGGTTTTACTCTCGGTTCTGTGCTTTTAAATTTGACGTTGACTTTGACATTTCTCTACAATCGGCAAGACCGATGTGAAATGTCCAGTGGATTTTTTTTATGAAATTTGTATATAGGTAGTGGTGTTTATTGTTCTTATTTAATTGATTACACGAATATTTTCAATAAAAGCTAAATTTTTTATCTGATGGTGCCTTACCTACAGTTGTTTACTTGCCAAAGAAAACCAGTGCAGTAGGTGAAATACGCACAATTCAGAATTTTTAAGTGATGTGTTGACAAAAAAGTTTCGAGTGTTTTTGTTTTGGGATAAACGGGGATACGATAACGATGGCATTGGGAGGATCCAATTATTTGCAACACGCGACAATGTTGGAGCAATTGCTGGAGGAAATAAATTTTCAGCGAACCAAAGAGATGCGGCAGTTGATGAAAGACGGTAAGTGGCCGCTCGATAATTTTAACAATATTTTCTATATACAATTATGTAGATAGTTTGTTAAATAATTTGTTCTATGATCATCTTAATATTTTTGTAATTTCTACACTGGAAATGAAATAACAATGCCACATGAATTAAAATCAAATGATGTTTTATAATTATTCTAATTTATTCAGCAATTATAAGTTCCTAACTATTGATGATAATATTTAAGATCAATTGAAACATAATCATTACCATCTAGCTGGAAGTACAAAGTATTAATTATGAAGTAGGTATCAATAAATCCTTTTATTGATACTTCATAATGAATTTTGTAGTATGTGTAGTTTACCATTATATATCTTTTATGAAGATCTACAATTTAACTGATAATTCATCAAATTGATTACTGACCAACTTAACTATGTTTTATAATTTACTTATATCTGAAAAGTTGTACCAAAAAGTCAACAAACCTTTCTTTAGATTTGCCTCATAAAACTGCAGTTATGCAGTCTACAGAATTTAAGTAATGAGACTCATTGTAATTTGTAATACATATTATATAGCTAAATGTTATTAATCCCAATTTATTATTTTGGAAAAAAAGAATTAACATTTTATGAGAATCAAAAAAGAAAGTTAATTAATAATTGTAAAAATTTATGTTATTAACTGTTTAGTATATTCATTAGATTTGTTGTAAAAGGATATTATCTATCTCTTACAATCTGATGAATCATTTTGTTTAGCTTCCATTCCTTGTATTTTTATTATATTGTATGCAAATTTTTATATAAATTATATATGTATAACTATGGTTATTTATATGTAAAAGTGTGAGGCATACTATTGATGATTTCATTGCCTAAGTATTAGATTTTATAAGTTGTTTGTAATTAGACAGGCTATATGTAAAAATGAACTACTTTAAAGTTGATTTAACAAGATACAGTACATTTAATCTTTACCAGTGCTGTACTGTAATACAGAATAAAATATTGGGCTAAGTTTATTTTCTTGAAAAAAATATTCTCACAATTTTATTACAACACCATCTGGTGGAAAACGAAGAAAACCAGCACAATGGCAATAACAAAATGATAAAATTATTAATTAAATGGTATTGGTAGTAAATACTGGTGAAATTAAAAATGGTTATTAAGAAAAAGTAATTCTTCAATGTGGCCATCAAACAAACATGTATGTACAGTAGAATCCTTTTATTATGACTCCGGTTACATTGACCAACCGCTTATTATGACGTATTACACAGCAAAGTTTGGTTTTCATATAAAATTCTTAATAAAAGTCGGATAAAATGACTTCGTTTATATAGTGACATATCGTTTATTTTGACCAATTTTTAATGAATTGTCCAGTTATACTGACCGAAATGAATTCTAAAATTTTCAACACTACATAATTTCTGTTTGGGAAAATAATTGTGATATCCGACAAAACTTTTTTTTGTTTGTTTTGAGTCTCAATGTGTAGGCTTGTCTATTTTGTTTCTCTGTATTAAATACTAACAAAAACAGGAGATTGTTTATTTTCTACAAAATGCTTTGTATGACGTCCGTTTATTATGACGTGTTTGATATTCCCCTTCAATGTCATTATAAACGGATTCCACTGTACATAGATGAATAGCCATTAATGTTCATAACTTTATCTCCTCTTTGAAAAAATCTGCATCAAATTAAAATATGGATTAATTTATAAAAAATATAATGCACTGCATTTTCTAATCTTAGTATTCCATAATATGTTTTTATAGCTCAGTAAATGTTCCACTAGAGAGACCTGTTATTACTAGTTATTTAATAAAAGTATTCATTCATATTGCATTCATAATACTTAAAAATATAGGACATGGGAATGTGATAAAAAGAAACAAATTTTAGAAAAGACATTTATTGAACTTTGATCCACAACAGCAATGGTATAAATGGTTATTATATTTTCAATTACACAATGTTTTCCTTTCATGCCTTATTATCTCTCATACATAAATAAAATAGTAACTAGGTATTTGAATTCTATTGACAATTAGTTCAAGCACATCCAGATAACTAAAGCTTCTGTATTATCTTACGGAATGTAGATTACATTATATCATTCATAATTTTACGCCATTCACTAACATTTATGAACGTTTATTTGATTTCATGAATTTACAATTTCAGTGTTTCATTACACAGAATAATGAGAACAAAATATATCAAAGTTCAATCATTACATTATTTTATTCGTCTTTGATCTCTTAAACAATAAATTATATTTACAATATATAATAAATATCTTTCGGAGGTACAAATCTCATTTCATTTTTGTTACAATTCATTAGGCATATGACTGCGAAAAAGCGACATGTTCAGTGACCAATATACATATATACAGAGGAGCGAAGCAATGCTCTCGCTCAGTAGCCACGATCCAAACTTAATAATAAAGTGACCTTGAACAAGCTTAAAACAATCCTTAAACATTAAAATACATTAAAACATGATATAAAGTGCATTGACGAAGCAAACATAACTAGTAATTTATTATCACATTCGATAACAGTATTCTAAACGATTTGTTTACAACTGAAATATTAAAACAGCTATAAGTTAACTATATACAATCTAATAGTTTAGGGTAAACAATCCTCGAAGGCACTTGACTTTAGGTAACTACACTGGCCGTGGACTCGGAAGCGATAAAAATAGATTAAATATAGCAAAAGAAAGACGAAAAGGGTCCGGAAATAGGAAACGAGATAGTATTAAGTGTGATTTTTCAGATTCCGGCTTCGTAGTGCTGCAGGGAACGACGTACTGGACAGACCTGTTCGTGCGCCACTTCCTGTTCCAAGAGGAGCAGTCTATAGACTGCGACGATCTGCTGTTCTTTGTCCGCAAGCGACACGTCAAGGGTTCCTCCCGATACTTGCCCAAATACGAAGTGAGTACCGAATAGCCAGCAACTCGCGTGGATGCACGCTCCGTGCCACGCGACCGAAGTGGAACCAGTAAAGTACACGTTGAGCGAACGTTTGTTCTGGATTCAATACGAGGTTACACTTTGGTCGTGTGACAGTGTGTTGCTACAGATCATGTTACTTAAACTATAAAAGAGTAAGGCCGACTACAATTTAGATTTTAGTTTCTGCTCGCTTACACGACAAAGACAACAATGTTACATTGCAAAGATTATTTATAACAAGTGTAGAAACAAATTTATGTATAAATGCAATGTTTTCTATCGAATTTCGATTCAATGTTATCATTGAGGTTTTACAAATACGTGAAGATAAACACTTTACATACTAAGATATGAGACGGTTATCATATAATAGGTTCTTGCTAAACATCAATATTCAATTTCAATAGTACTTATACACAAACCTAAGCATTATTTAGCTTGCATTATGACGTATTTAAAAATATTTAACTGGATAGACCTTGACTTATCGAGTCTTTGTTCTGATTTAAAAGCAAATAATGTAAATGAATTCAGTTTGTGCAGCAAGTCACAAAAGTATTTATATTCAGACTATCGTTATCTAATGTCGTTTAGCGTATAGACTTGCCTTATATATTCATTGAAATTTCGCTAGATAAGATCCTAGATTTAGCACCATACGGATTAAAATTATCAAATTCTACGAGAAATATTTTTTGGAAATACAAAAGTCTGCTTTACAACAGTTATAATGTACTTTATTTTAAACAATATAAAAATATTATTTCTTACAATAGGCTGCTATTACAACAAGAATGTACTTCGTAGTATGCACTAATACAACCACTCGCCTCACGCACGCACTCAGTCAACGTTATTCAAAAACGAATCACAGTATATTTTTGTTAATAAATAGTATGTTCTTTGTTAGACTCGAGATTGATTATAACCACTTATAAAATATACAATTACAAAACAAAAATTTCAAATTTTCAACAGTTGACAGTTCATTATAGTAATTGATCATTTGTTATTGTTCATCGTCAAATAAAAATTTGATCTCTTAATCTATTAACAATAAAAGCATACAGAGGTCTTAGGTATTAAATAGAACATTTTGCGCTAGGGAGGTCGCTACTCGCGGCACGCATAGAGTCTATCGTGTATCACATGTAACCGCCGTGGGCGCGCGGGCCCCGCGACGCGCACGCACGGCGCCAGATCGAGGCTAACCGCTGCATCGCCGGCCGGCTTGTTCGCAGACTGACGTCGAGGTCTTCCGCAAGGATTCCAAGAAGCTGCCCATCGGCGATCCCGAAATCGACTGGGAGGAGACCGTCTACCTGAACCTGATCGTCCATCAGTTCGACTACACGCTCACCTTAGCCATCTGCACGCGCACCAGTCCAAAGGAGCTGCAGGTGCTGAAGCGGCATTCGCAGAAGGTGAGCGTCATACGCGTTCCGGCGGGGGCGGCGACGGCGGACGCGCGCGTCACTAGCTGAGGCGGCTGAACAGCTTGGTGCGCGGCCACGGCAGCGGCCAGTCGTAGCGCCGCGGCACCGGCCCGCGCACGTTCCGCTCCAGGTACGTAAAGATCCAGTACCACCACTCGCGCTGGATCATGTAGTGGTTGTACCCGTTGCCGGTCCGGTGCGGCGTTACCAGCAGCGAGTGGAATGTCCAGAACAGTCTGGTGGTTATGTAATACGCGATCACCACGTCCACCGTGTAGTGTCCGTGGGCGAGCAGCACGAACAACACTCCGAGTAGGGCGGAGCCCCACATCGCCCAGTGGACGGGCCACAGCTTCTTTGGTGAATATTCTGCGACTATGAGATAACTCAACACTAGGACCATGGTGTGTCCCGAGTAAATATAGTCTCCACAGTAAGTATGCTTTCCGTTGATGGACAGGCCGAATCCTGATATTAAATAGAACATCCTTCTTATAACGAGAAGCGGTGTCGTATTGTTGCTCTTGGGACTGCAATAATATGTCGTGCTCGAAACGGGAAGGACGGTTACGAACATGGTGAGCGATCGGTACAAATATAGCAGACCGATGATGAAAAACAAGCGGCGCGCGACGATGAATCTGTGTTTGTGGAAAACTACCACTAGCATTGCCACAGTCGTCGATATCATGATGAGATATTCTGACACCGCCAGTCCCCAGTCCCGCGCCGTTATGTTATCTAGCACTATATCATTCAGTGGGGCCGTTGTGTTTCTGTCTGGAAGTCGCTCGTGCACGAGCGACAGAGACATCATGTTTATGCATACGCATATGAACAGGAAGAAGAATGAAACTATTGTCTTCCATATTTCCTTTGGATATCTTTCCTCCCTGACCGTGCCCGGTGGCAGTTCGACTATGAAGTCACCGGCGTGAGTGCGCTGCGGGGAGTGGTCCTGATCGGGATCGGACTCGTCTGTGGTCGGTTGGGGCGCGTCCAACTTGACGTTGCGAGCCAGCAGCGGTTGCCGCTGCATGAGTTCAGCTTGGTTTGGCAT
The DNA here is from genome assembly GCA_907164665.1 of Colias nastes. Taxonomy (NCBI): domain Eukaryota; kingdom Metazoa; phylum Arthropoda; class Insecta; order Lepidoptera; family Pieridae; genus Colias; species Colias nastes. The sequence goes on from CAJQZM010038550.1 coordinate 5,965, forward strand.
TTCACGAGTTTCGTTCTGACGGCGTGACGCGTTGTTGTTTAGGTCATTTCGGTTGAGACGAGCTTCGAAGTTGATTCCTTTGATGTCTTCACGGGCCGTGTCGGTCACTATGTCCGCATGGCACACAGGCGGCGCGGGCGGGTGGCTGGCGGGCGGCGACGCGGCGCGGGGCACCAGCGCTAGCTGCTTGGTGGGCAGCTCATTGGCCAGGTACACGCGCACGGACTCGACGAGCGGCTCGGCGTAGTTGATCTGCTTGGGTGGCGTCGGCTCCTTATCCGGGGAGCGAGCTGAGATCGTCATCCAATCACCATTGGATTGAATAGTTCCTGAAATTGAGAAAAATATCTCTTAAAAATGGATCAACTTGTTTGTTGAAAGGGACGAATATATATTATTACTATCAGTTATGTAAGTAGATAATGTGTTTGTTATTTTTATAAGAAACAGGTTCATAATATGGAACTCACTAGATTATAAGTGACGTGAAACGAGCAACGTAATATATTGAATAAAAAGGTAATTCCGCTTGGAATAACATATAGTATGATCTTATAAGTGTTTTAAGATACAATTATATAGGTATTTAACATTGTTACTCGTTAACTAAGTGTTTACGTTAACAAAGTTAATGTTTTTTGTTTTATCTTAGCAAACAGAGAAGTAATTATAAATGATTATTGTGCGAACTACCTAGTTAGCAATGATATTTAGTTAATTGAATATTTATTTTTGAATTTAAAGCAGTTTCATATTCATTTCTCGAATGTGAAACCTCTCACTTTCACCGAGGTTAGATTAATATTTTAACACGAGTAATTTAAGACGTGTCTATTAGATCAAACGCGAGTGCGGTCAAAGACCGGGGGTTTCATTGTGCGAGCGGCGCCGTTCTCTTTGTCATTTGCTAATTAGTGTTTGTCGCGATGCACATTGCACCGGTCCGCCCGCACGAGCCGCGGCCGCCCTGATGTGTTCGAGAAACTGACAAATATAGATCGTCCGATAACACTCCCCTGGCGACACGGTCGCGTAACCATTTCGCACTAAAAACATAAGAAGTAAGTTCTATTGTCGACACTCACTCGATCAATGTGCGAGTTGTCATTCTGGCCGACCGTGGCTCTTCATCGATTCGGTCGTCCAGCGCGCTCAATAGAAAGCCAGACCCGCGTCAACAAACGGTGGGCGAACGGGGGCGCTCACACGAAGGGCACTTTTATGATACAAAAATGATAAACCGAGATGTATTCCACACGTCAATCTTCATTCACAACACACTGTCACACTTCGCACTGAATAACGGCCTCGCGGTTCGGCCTGCGGTAACGAACGTACTTGCTAAAAGTCGGACGCGTACTAGAAAAGATGTAATTCTCGTTGGCTCCGGGACGGCGTTCGTTTGCCGTCGACTCGGTTCGCGCACGCTCGGCTCAATGGAAATAATTACGGCGCGTGACGTCACCGGGGGGCGCCTCCCCCCGCTCCCCGCCGCTGGGCCCCTCCGCCCGGTGCGGCTGCACTGAGCGCGCCAGCCGGCAATCGCCGTATCGCGGGATGGATAATGCTGCTCGGAGCTCGCTACTAGCTTGCGATGATGTTTGAAGCGAGTTCTAGTTAAGTAACCGTTAATCGAATGCGTTAAATCAATTTATCAATGTTATACATTAACGAGGTATGGAAGAGGGTTAGTATTGGCTTTAATTGTGTTTATTTAAATTATTTACTGCCTAAGTGAATAATAGAAAGTAAGCTTATGTCGTCGTCCTATTATGCATTAAGAAGTGGGCCAATGAGACAATGCTATCGCGACGTTATTGTTCACGATTAATGTGCCATAAAAATGCGCAGTAAATAGGTACGTCGCATAATTCTGCACATGCAAATTAGTTGGGGGTTACAGGGGGTTACGTTGACGGGACAAGTTTAGATACACCGTAACACAGCTGTATTACGATTACGGTATAATTAACAGAGATGGAATACGCTTTATAAAACGGTTTAATAAATTGTTAAAATGTAACATCTGCTGGCGTGCATGCAGGCGAAACGGTTTGTTTTCACCGGGCTTCAAGCTTCAATAATTGATTGGTTCTAAGGCTCATATCTGCGTTATCGGATATTTGTTACGGTCTTATCTCAGCTTACAATGTTAAAGAAGGTTTATATATATTTAGCATGTTATGCTAGGTAACTTAATGCCATAAAATGAAAGATTATTTCTTAATAGGTATATTCTAGAAACTTGTTTTCCACATACAATTATCATATCTTCAATTGTGTATTTAAAATAAAACATGCAGTTGTACCAGAAATTGTTATCTGCAGGCGTATTTGAAATGATTCGTGATTAGTCATTCCTATACAATCACAACAATATTAGTGGGCGATTAGGTGAACCTCGTTCGGCTACAAATGGACGGAAATATAAAATATGCGGGCGTTGAGTTAATTCAGCTCATTGTGGATACTGGACACCGTGACTGTTCGCTAGAACATTCCATTGACAGGCTTCATAATTACTCGCAGCCGACGATAACTCGTTCCGTTCAACTCGTACGCGAGTCAACAGATACTGTTTGCGGTTTACTCAGTTTATATCTCAGCAATTTGCTCTTTGCTTATTTCCTTGGCTTATGAGTAAAGGCATTGACGTAACCTTAGGTAGGTATCGAATTTAAGTGACGCATAATTCTGTAACGATATTAAATGGACTTGGACAAAAATTCAGGAAAATTAATTTATAAAATATTTGAAAGACTGAACTTAATATCATATTTCTTTAAAGTTTTAACAATATTCATGCGTAAAATTTATACTCGTGTGACGAGAATTCGTTAAAATGCTTCTGGAAGTTTACGCGGTCAATGTGAACGGTTTCGGTTCGGATCCGGTTTTTGGCGGGCGTCCGTTGGCTGCGGCACCCGGCCCGCGCGTTAGACCCGCCCCGGCGAACATCTGACGGAATCTCTTTCAAGGTTACATCCGCGCTAAGGGACCACAGCCGCGACATATGACAGTACTCGAGGTATCGACGTGTGGGCTTTGGATTCTATTGTATTTGAAATATTTGATTCTTTATCTGGTTAGGGTTGATAGTTGTTTACGGGTAATACAAGCTGTAATATAAAATAACTAAGCACCTACCTACCTGCATATAAATATACTCTATTGAGCAAGTAAGCAAGACAGGGAACAATATTTGAATGATATGAATCTGTCTCAACGTAAGTAAATTATTTAAAATCTTATAGCGTTGCAAAATAAATTTGCTGAACATTCGAGATGTCCCCTGCAAAGTTTTTTATAGATTCTGACTAAGCGACTCGGCAGTTATTAAAGAAGATTGATTTCTTTGTATGGGTGTATTGGACATAAGTGGAAGTCGTAGAAATCTCGTTGACCTAGCGTAATTGAACGTCCCACTTGAGGCTGCAGCCGGTGTTGGAGAAAATTCAATTTATTCTTCACGCATATCTTTATATGGATCTATTTTGAGACGATCTATATTTTTGCTATTGGTATAGATATGTAGTTTAAAAACTAGAAGTTATTTTGCATCGTGAGGTCTGGATTTTAGCATGGGATGGTTAAGATTCTATGTGAGTTAATCAGAAAAGTTTTACTTTGAAATAATCCTGATATTGTCTGACATCGTTCACCAAGGCTATCTTACCCTGCTTTAAAAAATTGTTTGTGATGTCCCACATTGTTTGTCAACAGATTTCTCGTAATTAGCACGAGTTTATCAGTCGGGAAGGTGAGTCGATTGTGAGAACAATTGAGTGGCTCGTCAAATCGACATGCCATCGATAAACGAAGCAATTGCTACAAATTGGTGATGACAGGTCTGCAGGAGTCGACTGGTTTTACGTTCCCACACTAAATATATAATATGCTGATATTTCTTTTTATATCTTCAGTTCACGTTTTACCAATAACCTTGTGAAGATTGAAGGTCCTAAGTAGGTTTTCTGAGACAGAAAAGAAGCCTACGTTCTTAGCTAAAGGCTCATACAAGTATATGCTAAAATTCATTAAAATTGCGTCAGATGTTTTGCTGTTAAAACGAAAACATAACACACTTGAGTTTTCATAATATTAGTCAGGATATAGTTTGGTTGGTTTGGTCTAATTTCGGTGTTTCATTCATAGTTAATCGATTGAATTTTGTTACTATTTATTTTAACTCAATGATAGATATAATCAGTTGATTACCTTCAATTATTTCTATTTCCAGGCTTTATGTTACACGGACGCTAAATGAATCGTAATACGCGTTTATTCTATAAGCAATTATTATCGTCTGAATAAGTAATCAGTAATCATAGAATATTCTGGGCAACAAATGCAGTAGGTTATAGCAATATACAACAATATGTTGTACTTTTTGTTATTTTTCAAAAGATACAGTAGGTATTGTGCAGTCTGCAGAGGTTAAATTTGAGCGTTGAGATTTATTGTGACGTCACAGCTATTCTGCGATTGTTGTCTATTGTTCTGAAAGTACTTATTATACGAATATTATCTCCCGTTCACTATAGTATGTTTGACTTTTTCAAGATAAATATTGTAATACTTTGAATAAATCGTTTAGTGAGTTTTGTAATTAGATTTGTATGTTGAATGTATAAAGCTAATTATAATAGTAGGTGATTAAACAATGGTTGCTCAATAATGTCGGTTTGCATTGTTTTCCTATTTACGCCTGTGGTCGCCAAACTCGTTTCATTTGGTAAATGAGGAATATTGATGAAATGATTATAAAATTCGTGTTGTTTACGTTTGAATTTATTTCAACAAGATTCATAACAATGGTTATTTACCTATTTCTTTGTAGGTCATCTTGCGTACTAGAGAAGTAGAGGTGGTCTCAAAGACGTTTCGGTTTTATGAATTTAGATAAAGCTTGTTTATTACGTCAATCTTCAAATCATGAGTTGGTACTTATTTCTTATCTTATAATTGTTATTTATTTATTAAGTATAACTGAGGTATAGTTGATCTTGATACCATATTTCAAACAATTCCATTCGGATGTTTACAATTGATAGACATACGATTCCACTATCACATAATAATTATAGTAGGTACGATAGGAAACCACATATTAACTCCAATAATTATTAGATTACAATATCAACATTATTTTGTATTTAGTTCAAGGGCAAAATACAGAGCTTTATTTGCTATCAGACTAGACTTGCTGTAATATTTATACGGACCTATATGTTAACACTAGCTGCGTCCCGCGGGTTTACCCGTATTGCTTCGCTCCTATTGGTCTTAGCGTATGTTATATCGTCTATAGTTTTCCTCTATAAATGGGCTATCTAACATTGAAATAATTTTTCAAATCGGACCTATAGTTCCTTAGATAAGCACGTTCAGCCAAACAAACTCTTCAGCTATATAACATTACTTATGAATAATTCGATCATCTGTCGAACAATACACAATATTGGTTGTTCATTTAATGCGATGTTCCCGCACAGGCACATGGTTGCGGCATCACTAATGATATGACAATAGATAATAACACACTGGTTACATTATGAGTATTACATGGAGAACGTTTGTCTGGTACATTTTATGATCGGTTGTGTAAAAGATGTGTAAATATTGCAGTAGAACAGCAAGCAGTTTTAAATATAAGGAGAAGAAGCTATAAGGCTTTTGCATAATGCATATTTGTTAACTTATCAATTTTATATTAGGTGAGAATATTATTATATCCTTGGATATATTATATTTTGATAGATAAAACCAGAAGAAATGAAGAAGGTTGAAGTCCGAGACAGATGTAACTAAGGCCAGAAATATTTTATTAAAATAAACAAAAAAAAAAAAACTACGAATCCAAGCCTCAAAATATTTCGAGGTGTTTATAAGAGAAATATGCTTTAAAATAATAATTGAAGGTTGCATAACAGCAGGTAAGGCGAGGAAAGTGAAAGCGATGAAATTTAATATTTCGTTTTACTGAAATTGTTCGTGCCGTTCAGTGCACCTTTCTTGCGCATTCTTTCTACGAAATTCTTTATATCGATCATATTTTATATAGCAGATGTAGATGTGAGCTTAGTTTTTGGTCTTTAATTCCTTATCTGTTCATCTAACTAAGCTAGGTAGCTGGACTATTCAATAAACTTTGCATAAATGGAAATACAATATCTGGACATTAGAATATGCGCTCTAGTACACCCGACTAGCAAAAAATCAATAACTTTATATAATACTTTTCTCTCCGTTATTTGCATTTGGACTTTCGAATTTTGTTTCAGTATTATGTGACCACTACAGTTCTGTCCAAGTTCTAGGGTACAACCTAAGCGGCTAATATACCTACTATAATATACTTAAGTGGTTTAATTGTGTTTTCGCACAAAAGCAGGTGGATTGTGACGGCGGGTCAAGGTGGTCGCACTGGAGTGCAAACTGGCCTACTTGCGGACCGGCAATTTGTGCCGAGTGCCCGATACCGCGGAAACTTCACCTATTTTAATTGTTTGCCAAGCTATATATCACGCTCGAGCGGTACATGCGCTATTGGAAAGAGGGGAATTAAATCTGGCTGGGTTACCCTCATCAAATTTGTCGTCGATGGAATTAACAGCCTATCGTCTTGGAATGGGGGCAGGGCGGTTCTCTTGACATTGTAATCACAATGTTAACGATCACGGTATCTTGTTCTGTGGTTATTGTAATGTTACAGCTGATTGTATACTAGTCAATTTAAAGATGATATTATGAATAACACGTCATCATATCGATGATATTTTTAAGATTAAATGCAATATCCTCAATGCAACATTTTCTTTTTATAAGCTGTTATATAATCGTGAATGAAAAAAAAAACACAGAATTTGGTCTTATGTTGGGATTTTTTAAATTTTGTCGATAAAAAATTCATATCTCCACCCTTTCTTGTCATTACCTACCAATTAAATAGATGTATAGTCTTCTGAAGAGAAGACTTCTTTTAAGATTAATCACGTAACCATTTGTTGAATTCTAAAGTAAGGTGCGGTCCGGAAATTTATATTCTTGAGAGTAGTCATTGTAGACTTGTGGAAAACTCGGCTATTTTATGGCGATTTTATTGCTCCTGGTGACGTAACTATACTCATAAATGTTTCTCGGCGCCTTCTTGTTACTCGCTACATTTATTGCACGTTTTATTAATATCCTGTAAGAGGGAGGATCTTCATTTTGTTAATTTTGTGTAATATTTTATCTCAACATTAATTTTAACGATAGTAAATGGCCAACTGTATTTGCCAAGGATTTTGCACGGTTCCATCTCAGGTAAAGATCTAAGTGTAGGCTCCCTTCGTTCTCACAATATAAAGTGCATGAAGTCCCATTGTTGCGTCACGTCTTGTCACTTTTTTCTTATAAGGGTAAAAACATACTGAGCGGAATTCATCCGCTCCCACGATCGAGAGCTTTGGGGGAATTTTTGTATTTTATGTATAGTAGTGATGAGAATGTTGCAATTTGCGAAGTTGTTTAGCGTACAGACGCGTCGTTTGTGCGGATCATTGCAGTGATGCCTAATTAAAGCTCAAACTTGTGTGGGAATGTCGATGTTCTCACGGCGATAACAAAGGCGATTAGGTTAGTGATTTGCAACGTAATATTGTTTACGTGTCGCATAAATGGATCGGAATAGATAGCAACGTAACACCTTTCTAGAGCTATTTAAAACTATGTCATAGAGGACGTTAAACCCTGTCTGTACTATAAGTATGTCAGAAGTAGGTGTGAATCTTTTATATTTAAATTACTCGACCATGAACCGTCTTTATCGATAAATTTATGAACAACAAAAACGTTACAGATAAAAACCAGCTGGTGTGTTGTTGTAGTTCATTTTATGAGAAGTTAAATATTAAACAAATAGACTACAAGCCCGCATAGGAAAAAAATATGGGTCAAATGAACCAC
>CAJQZM010038550.1:18914-36619 GCA_907164665.1 Colias nastes
GTGGTTCATTTGACCCATATTTTTTTCCTATGCGGGCTTGTAGTCTAAAAGTGTTAAATTTCATAATCCAAAATTCTTCAACAATAAAAGAATTTTCCACCTTATTGAACTTCCATTTAGTAGTTCTTTTTGATGTTGTAGTATCAACGTTTTGCAGGAAACTAAAGATTACTTAAAAGTGAGCATTTTGCGAAAGTTGGAGAGCGTTACATGAGGTAGCGAGTTGATACATTTAGCATTATTTATAGACGGTAAATAACGTCTGCTTTCGCGCTGTGTTCGCACCGCGCCGCCACGCTAACGTCCTCGCGTTTTATTATTTAGAAGACGGTGAGCCCGTGAGCCCGTAATACCGCTGAGTTATAAGCAATTCCGACTGTATTTGCCAATTTGTGCGTATAATAACATCGAGACGGGGGTCCAAATTGCCAAAATTCATAAAGACAATGTTGTTTAGGCTTTCGCTTCACAGTACTTTACTGCTGGTTGTGGATGATGCAATTCGGAGTAAAGGATGAGGCATCTAAATTTATTTTTAGATTGAATTCTTTAAAGTAATTATGCAACATTAGCATTTCTATTACTTCTTTTACTATTCTATGCTACTCTAAGTTTATTTCTATTAGGTATAACGTCTAGCAATATCTTCGCTCGTATGAAGCAAATATTACATAGAAGTAGATTTCATCAATCAAACACTTTCTGTTGTTTTGTTTACGCATTGTTTTGATTCTCATTTACATTGGCGAGTTTTAGACCCATTGTTGTGTCGCTTTCGGGAGATGAAACGATACTTTTATATCGTTGAAATTATGTAGGTGGGCTATTATCGACGTAGTTGAAAGTTTTGGGTTTCCAGCGAACGTCAGATAATTGCATTCGATACATTTTTAAAAGGTGATAATAACGCTATTTTAAAACAGGTGTTTCTTGGTTATTATAGTAGCGATTGTAGCAATTTAAAAGCGATATTGTTAATGCACGTTTAATTGTTTGCTGGTAATTGTTTGCCAGCTTATTAGCATTATGTTTTGCTTGTGCAATGAGCAGCTTTGTGGAAATATTTCGTGAATCACGGATTGTGTCGCCGTAAAAATGGATCAGTGAAACAGATGTAAAAATGATACTGAGTTCATTATGAGCCTTGCCAACTTTTTTTACTTTAAATAAATTGGAGTCATTCACTTTTAGAATGATATCGCGGAAATTATTTATATAACAAATTTCTCGGTATTGTTTTCTGTTGTATTCTTAAAGAATTACTTTAAAAATGTAGTATACCTACTGCAATATTAGTTATTATTTATACAATTACTTTTCACTATACTGCCTTTTGATTTCACAGAATTTATAAACGTGATAAACTAGCTCTGTGATCACCTTACGATACATTATGATCAACACTAGACTAGAGTTTTATCTAATCCCTATAATCCCAATGCAGGTTTACGCGTCGCCTAGCAGACGCAAGATGGACACGAAGGGGGAGGGGGAGGAGATGACGTACCCGCACATTTGCTTCATGGTCGACAACTTTGACGAGGTACCCGCATTTTCCTTCATTTTATTCTGATTTGTGGTGATGCTGTTTGAGCGACAGGCTAAGCATGAATTATTAAAGATTAACCAAGTAATTGGTCGCATTTAATTAAAATAATATGTTCTTTGTTTTTAATATGTTTGTTTTAAGCGCTTAATTTTATATCTTATTCTTAATTTTTGGGAATATGTATTGAATTTAAATTGATTTTTGTTAATAGCTTTAGACGTTATGACTAGACTACGTACAGTACTCCCAAACTGATAATGCGCATAGAAAAATTCGTCACTGTTCGGCAACTGTCATATTCCCCGAGCATCCGAAGACGATATGTATATAGAGTGGTTAAATGTATTTTCTTCATGCATAGTTTATTAGAATTATGAGTTTTATTGTGATTTTATGGTAAAAGAGATAAGTAACGAAATTTGTTTCGATAATTCAATGTAAGTTAATAGCGAGGATAAACCACACGATTGCGAATATATATTTGTTGTATTGATTTACTTGGAAAATTCTATACTTAGAACTATTAAAGTGTCTTACTGAAGCTGGCGTAATGATGGATGTATGGAAGTTTAAAATAAGACAAAGTTTATATTTAAAAAAATGATTTTCAAACACTGGTTTACATTTAAATTGTGAAATCTAATCATTAAAATCTCAGTCCAAAGGATTTACAGAATCAGGGATTATCTCTATTTCTGATATCGTAGAATGATCAGAACTTTCATTATGCTCCTATTAATTTTCACTTTCCCCACTACTATCTGCTACCTGTGTAAATAATCATTTTACCGGAAAATTCAACTTTGAAACAAAACTAAGAAGGGTATGTAACAGCAGCTCTATATAATTCCATACAGAGATAATATGTGCGGTCACCACCAATATATAAAGACGACTGACGGTTTTTTGAATTTTTTGACTGACAGGCTACCGTCACCTATCGCCCGAATTGTTTTCGATTGTGTATGACTCTGAATTGACTCCTATTTCTTTCGAACAAGGTGCAAGATGCAAGTGCATTGTTTAGGGCACTTACGATTCAATGATTCGGGGTGATTCGGGTGTTTCTGGAAATACGATAATTAGCGAAGATCTGCATGCGCATTATTCATTTTGGAGTACTGTAAGTTGAACATTATGAATGAGCTAAGAAACTGGACAAGTCAGTATTTAGCTACAATAAATTCAAAGTTGATTATTCTGTGAGCGTATACACTTTTGTTCATGCTTCAAACAAACTTATTAGCACTTAAAAAGTTACAGTAAATATATTGAAAACGTCAGTTGGCGAAATTATTTAAACTCTCGTTGAGAACTCCGTGTGCTAATGTTTGTTTGAATTTATGCCAATATTGACAAAGGCTGTTTGTTTTTCACTACACTACACCTACACCCGAGTTTTGTTCCAAAAATAATATAAGTAATAAGACTTCCTTCCTGGATGCAATATTTTCTTATACTGGTAGTTCGCAAATATACTTTATATTTAACTAGCTGCTCCGCGCGGTTTCACCCCCGTGGCTCCACTCCTGTTGGTCGTAGCGTGATGATATATAGCATATAACCTTCCTCGATAAATGGGCTAATTCTAACACCGAAAGAATTTTTTAAATCGGACCAGTAGTTTCCGAGATTAGCGCGTACAAACAAACAAACAAACAAACTCTTCAGCTTTATAATATTATTAGTATAGATTTACTAATATGTGTCAGCAAAGACGTTTTATTTTACACTCACAAATCGTTACTGCTAAGCGTTACTGTTTAAACTCGTTATCAATGCTTAATTTTCAAAAATTTGCCAAGATAAACATTCCTTAAATACAACTTGTTATTCTGGCTAAGCTTTGATGTATGGCTCGGTGAAGAAAAATCCGTTTATTCACTGAGTTAAAGGCTAATTGTAAACTATCACATTATGGTGCATTTACTAAGTTTATTAACTCCTGGATCGTGCGGCTTTGAAGTTTTTAATGCGAATTCTGCGGGTATTTCCCGGAACAATGATTTTATAGGTACATTGAGCAGACGAGAGTAGCAAGATGTATGGGTGTAATTTATATGCACTTTATCTTTGAAAAGGAATTGGTGTGCACTTTATTAGTTCTTTAATGTTACGTATTTCTTAGTAAGTAGGATTTATTGGTTAAAACATTTTATTACATACATACTTAAAAATTTTAATTGTCGCTTTTTTAAATAGAAATCCTAAGGATATTATGCTTTGCTTTTAACGTTTCTTTGAAAATCATTATTATTAAAGTTACATAAGTAAAATGAAAATGCCTCTTAATTACGTTAAGACGGCTTTCATAGATGCAGTGGAGTGTTTCAGAAGTGCCATTCATATAAAGTATCACTCTAATTAATTCTATTTTTAGAGGCAATTGATTCGAGGAACTAGATAAGTATTGTAAGTGGGCACAGTATGCGAGACGAATAGGGTCACACTCGCACCGGGGTACTTGGAACCAAATTCTTACATTAATTAATGATTTATCATTGAGTTAGTACTAAGTATCAATTTGTTTCGAATTAGACCTTAGGTCTACTACCTTTCCGACCTCCTGAAAAGGACAGAACCCTTTCACAATTATTTTATGTTCGCGTCACATCTTTAACAAACTTTGTTTATTAATTGGCGTATAATAACGAGGCATTTTTTCCTTATTTCACCTGCACTACCATAAAAAGTAATCGAATAGACAGGTTAAAACTTTACAGCATGCATAAAGATCGATCTCAGATGTGATTGAAGTGCCGCTTTTTATTCCTGCGATCGCGGGTGCATTTCATAGATTAGAAACCCGGTGGCTTCGTGCCAACGTCGCGAAACGTTGGTTTCTCTAATCAAATTAAAAGTAATGTTAATAGGAGCAGCGTAATGAAGCCGTTTCTGTTGATTTTGGTATTGTTCAAGTATAATAAAAATAAATAGCTCTTTGTTTCTCGAATGCTATGGAGCTGCATAGACATTATTGTTTGCGCACAGTTCATTAAAACTTTATAGTCAAGTCGTTTTTCTCGTCTTAACTAAATCCAATTAAATTATGTAAACTCTTAACTCTCATAAGTTGCGTTTAAAAATTGCGAGCAATAATTTCTACAGTCACCTTCTGAATTCAGTTATCTGCAATTTGAGTGAATTATAATGCAAGAAATTTTGGCAATTCTTTATGTTTGGCAAATGCGGAAAATTCGCTTGGCATGGCTCAGGGAGTCAGAAGCACGAATACAATATTCTTTTAATGGTATAAATTAAAACTTAGGTCGATTCGTTAAAATCACCCTTAGAAATATTGAAATTGCGTCTTTGTCAAGTGTTTTGCGTGAAGAAAACGATACTTAGGCGTCGAAATAAATCTCATATGAAGCCGTCGTCTACACGTAAAGATAAATAATTTTGGAAAGCCGAGTTGGATAGGCCTTTGATACAAAACTGTTTGTTTACTTTTCAACTGGATTCGTATAGATCGTTTGTTTTTAGTATAATAAGATTAGCTCTAGAAAGATTGTGAGATGATACACGAGTGTATTAAATTTCACTAGACATAAAACGTTACATGCAACTGGAATTCTGCAATCGCCGTGCTGCAAGCGAATGTGGAACAGTTAAATAACGGTATGTGTGCGTATCTGATGCACTTTGGTGTGAAATGACAGTATGTGATACTATTATATTATTTACAAACAAATAGGGTCAAATAGATGTGGTCATTGTTGTTTAGGAAGTAAAACATTCGTAAGTAAATAAGAAATAAATAAAAGAACACGGTCAAAAAGAAAGTACCATGCAATTCGTTCCAAAATGTAAAGCTTTCAAGATAACCCACATTTTGGAGAAGAAATTAATGTGTTCAGTTTTCAATATTTCTGTTATTTTGAACGAAATGGAACTGCTTTAATTTCATCTCTTTTCTTATATTTCTGAATTTAAAATGTATTGAGTTTAAGTAAACGAAGTATTGCAATAGAAAATCGAATACGAAGTCGTCGGTGCATTCAGATATATCATAAACGATGCGAGCTCAGTCTGGCCCAGTGGAGCGCGGCGCACGAACCAAAATGCTTTTACTGATATGCCTTTCTTTGCATTCATGCCATCCATTTGTTTTATATGTAGTATAATATCATTGGATTTACATGAATCGAGATCAGTTTGTATAGATTATTATCAGGATTGAGAGCGAGGTCTTTAACTGAAACAATATAACAAAGGCTTGCTGATAATTTAGTAAAAAGTGATAGCAGAAACTGACGCCCCTGGATACGCATAATATTGACAATGCTCCAGTTTTTTTTTATAGATAACGTATAGATCTGTATATAAGAACCGACTGTTTACGTCTTGCTTTTGTTGTTGTTCATGTTAATCAACGTTTCTTGGAACTGAAAAAGAAAATTGTCAAGACTCAGTAGTTTAGTAAAGCAAACGCAAACAGAAAGAAAAACAAATATCGTTCTCGTTCTTCAATTTAAACTAAAAGAACTACGCAAAGAGTTTCTAGAAAATTATGGATCAATCAATTAGATTTCCCAAGTTTCCAATGAACTCCATGAGTCTGGTTGTAGTCTGTACGGCTTCTCGACCACAATCCCATTAGCGAACTTCTTGAGCGCGGTCCGGTATTGCTTCCTCTATAATACGATAATGTGAATTAGCATCGTGTTTTATTTAACAGGATAAACGTTAATCTTATATTACATCCGTATCGGGTTGATAAAAATTCGTACAAAATATAGTCGCTTATCAAAGTTGGGATTCATGTCATGTCAGATTTGACATTCATTGATTTGAATTTTATGAGAGGAATTTTTGAGTTCACCCATGGCCCATACAATAGTTACCGAATTTCATGTTTTAATTTTTTTGAAAAACTATCCAGAGCACTACCCTTTGTCACATATTATGGTCACATAAGTGACCTTCAATTTATTGTCATTACAGTGGACCTCCGGTAATCCGACAAACATAATACAGGGCAGTGTCGGACTATCGAATTTGTCGGATTATAGAGTACTGCCTAAGACCCCCTATAGTCCGGATTTTTTTACAAAAGAGTACCTTGTAATCCGACAAATTACATGTCCAATGATAAGATTCTATAATATGTTATATGTACTTTGAATTACAAATCATACTTAATTTATGTATGTCGAATTTAGTAAATTTAATAACAATAGAGCTTACGTTTACGCTAGGCCGTACCGCTATCACAAGTAGTCAAATTCAAACTAAGTAAAACAATGCGTACGCGCCGAGCACAATAGCGGTGGTGCGTACAAGTTGTAACCTGTTCAAACCTGCGTGATCTACTATTTAAAGTCATGTCGGATTACAGGGGGCGCCGGATTAGACAGGGGCCGGATTATCGGGGGTCCACTGTATTACAATAAATATTACGCAGTGTATAATATGCTACAAGATAATTAATTTTATATACCTACTTTAGACTTTGAAATGTGACGCTACGAAGCTTATAACCTTGAAAGATAGATAACATATAATAATATTTTGACTATCTTTATAATTAACATGTAATTACCACCGATAGCGACGAAAGAACAACGGTTTATTTAAAGCTTTTGATTTCGAAACCAAATTCCAAGTGTTATAATATAATGTTGTGTAAATGTATGTTATTTTTTGAAAGTAAAGGGCTGTTCTACTTGACCGCTAAAAGACAGGCTTTGTTGCGGCGATCGCGATCCGTTGTGACTTGTGATACAGCTATCGGACCTGATAATGATATGATACTTGTAACGTTTTTAATTCTATTTTATCTTGTTTTGATAGTCTGTTTTCCATGTGAGTTGTGACCGACTATATTATATTGGTTTATTTTGATAGTTGCAAATAATTCTAATTCTGATAAGAAAATGTTTTCTTCTGGGCAAACTTACGGGAATTGGTGTTGCACTAGAATCTTAGATTTATGCTCCCATCGTATGTACCCGTGTTAGAACCTCTAATAATTATTATTTTTACCTTACTAGCACTCGACTTTACATCTTATTCAAGCCATTCTGAATAATTAAACATTGCGACCACAATATCACTTAGTATATCAAAATCCCTAATGCCAATCTAATAGAAAACGTAGGTTTAATTTGCTTTATCAAGATTAACATTCTGTGTTAGTCGAGTGGAAATCAATTTGTAAACATTTCAATTGTGGTTGTACGCATTAGTCAGTGTTTTCCGTATTTCTTCTGTCTATTTTGAGATGTTGTGACGCAACCGCATAAACATCCCAGCACATACCACGGAGCAAGTCATAGTTAACCAAACGTGTTTTATATTAATTGCTAGCTAGCTAGTACCTTCTCGGAATGAACATACCTAAGGGCCATTCTGTTCGGTATCTTCTTAGAATGCCTCTCGGCTGTTTTTTGAAAGTAACTAAATAAATGATAGAAATAAAAAACTACTTTGAGTCGAGTTCGTATTTCCACTGATTATTTTATATTCGTTGTTTTACCTGTTCATCTAATGTATTCCAATGAAGGCCGTTTACATTTAGTTATTAATCTCGTATAATATATTACGTAGGCACTTAGAAGGATTATTGTGGTACAACATGTTTCCAATGTCACCGCGCGGCCGCGGCGGCGCGTCGTCGACCGCTCGGCGGCCGGTGCGTGCCGAGTGCGAGTCGGTGCACGCGCACCGGGCACTCCGCTCCGCACTCTACCACAGAATAATAACCACTAGCTAGCTAACTCTACTTGAGATTCGGAACTCGTACTAGCACTGCTCGTGTCGTGTGCTCTCATCACACGCTCGTATTGTAGTAAACCATCAATGAACTTCTATATGATAAACAGTACCGCTTCCTTGCACGACTGTTTTACTGATCTTTGAATGTAAACAATTATATTTCGATGTTTTCATATTTGGTATCGATGTGAAACCCTGCGATTGTAGTTACTCGTTTATTAATAAGAGTTTAAGGTCAAGTAGCGCAAACAAGTTTATGAATCTATCGGCATCTCGAACTTTCTGTGAAGAATAACTGTTTAATATGGAAATGCAAACAGCAAGTTCAGCTTAAAACGTGAACTTAATTTTTTAATATTTTCTTGAAATAATATACTAACTGAATTTATGTCTGAGACTGATGTACTTTGGCTTAATAAGTACCTACATTCAAAAGATACCGAAATCTGATAAGAAAGAGTGAATTATGAAAATTGATTCCTAATTAACAATAGCAATAATGTATGTACATTGTACAACGATAATAATAACACAATAAAATATCTATATTAAGTAGTTAATAAATAAATAATTCTGGTGATAGATAATCCCAGAATGATAAAATTCCACTTCATTAGAGTGTACACAATCCACTTTTGATTATATACATTATGACTCGCTCGATGTTAATATTAAAATGTGTTACAGGAACTACTCAAAATAACCTTTTTTATGTAAATATGTAATTAGTTTCATAATAAGAGCATGTGAACGTTGCATGATTATTAAAAATTTAATTTTGTGTCAAAACATGCTCATGAATTTGTTAATTTCACGTCCTGTTTTTCATAGTACCTAATATCCGAATGCTAAAACGTAAACAAATTCGAGCCTGTGAAAGAGATTTTTATTTAAATACTAGCGGTCCGTCCCGGCTTCGCCCGTGGTACATATTTACGTTTTCTCTACATAAAAACCATCCTCGTACTTCAAGGAATATAATAAAAAAAGAATTATCGAAATCGGTTCAGCCGTTCTCGAGTTATGCGCTTACCAACACATTTTGCGATTCATTTTTATATTATAGATAAAGCTTTTGAGGGTTTCAAGAATACTTGAATGTACTTCAAAGCGACACTGATAGCGTGAGCCTTAGCAGCGGCTTCAATGGAATAATTTTTGAGCATTCCACAAAAAGTCTTTTACGGTGGTAATATAATATTTTGTGCGAAATGTGACTTTCAATCATTGACACGGTGTGGAGTGTTGTTGGCGCAAATTGATTGTCGCGCGTCACGTGGCGACCAATGTGTAACCAATGGACCGGTCTGTCGCCCCCGAGCTTATCTTTTTGCTAATTATTTTGCAGATAGCACATATTTTTGTTTGTCGCATCTATTTCATATATTTGCCATTCGTTTTTGTTTACGAGCCTGTTGTGGCGCCATGATTTTCTGTTGGATTTTATTTTCTATCCTAAAATGTTATTAAATATAATAATTGATTGTTATTAAACAGACGTGAACTTTTAATATTTACTACCTACTTATTCAATACTTTTTACAACGTATTGTTAAGTCGTATTTAAAATCTGCTTCAATAGGATTATCAGTATTATCTTCATAAAGTCTGCAATAAATATTATTTACGACGCCTGTATTTACGATAAGATCTATCAACTTAGATCAACTACACATGAATGATCATCCTTGATCAATTTCATTTCTTGGTAACATAATTGTCTACAGGACTATCTCGTAGTATTTCGTTCCACTTGGCAATAGCGGGCGCTTGGAGTAACTCCAGCCGTCCCACTACCCTTAATTGTAAATTGATCGTTTCAGTGTTTACACTAGGCCTTTAAATAGCGATCGTGGCCCGAATAGCCCTCTTAATGTTTTCTGGAAACTTGGATTTATCACCTTTTTACGCACATTTTTGGAGCATTTAAAAAAAAATGATAATCCAAGTTAATTTAAATTAAAAATGTGGTTAAGTCATTAGTGTAAATTATATGATGTGATTCTGTTTTGGGACGCGGAGGCCATTTTTGTTTAAAATTTATTACCTCGCTCAAACCCACGCACTTCTCACGAGTTGTTCTGAAGGCGTGGGCCGATTTGTTTGCTTTGTCGGGACATCTAATGGAATTGTTGTACTTTTGTTGCAATTAAACAGTTCTTAATGTATATGTAATTACATGTTCCATAGATATCAAACATATTTCTGTAAAACAATTTGTTCTCAGTTATATGGTGTGACACAACTTTAGCATATCATCTAGGAATTTTCTATGCATCATCGGTTTGAAATAGCATATATCCTTCATTATATATTGTTTACAAATAAATCTACTGTATTAACACACAGCAATTCACAAAATATTCCGCTATATACGGGATTATGTCACTCAGTCTGGTCGAATATAATTATAAGTAACAGATAAGCATGTAGGTAAGGATGACTCAAATTACACAATAATAAGTAATATATACGCCTTGAATGTCATTGATAGCTTGCATGATGATCGGGCCAGAGGGGATTCCTGAGTCGCTAATTAAAATTCACGTGACGTATTTCAACCAACTTTTATACCTCAGGGCTTTGACATTATCATTTACAATGTGAACGCGAAATTATTAATTTAATTTAAAAATACAATTTTCGGTGTTATGAAACTGGCTTTCTAAGTAAATAAATCGTTTACCAATTAAGGGGATGATGAAATCAGTTTGATAATATCGAAGTGACTGATTATTATAATAATTGTAATGATTGTCTGTTAAATCAAAAAAAAAAAAAATGATTACTAAAAAAATATTTATTCAGTAGGACCAATTACTCTGATTCATTAGTGCTTTGTGTGTTCCTAAGCTGATTACAATTAGCGGACGCCGGAACACGAATTAAGGCCGATTAGCAATAACATTATCTCTGTTTGTCCACCAGCATCCATATCGTTAAATACAATTAGATATTAGTAATGAGTTTCCGGGAATCAGTGGACACTGCATAAGATGTAAGATGAATCACGTTGTGACGCAGAGGGTAAAATTATCCGTGACGCGGCGCGTTATCAGACGCCGCTATTGAAAACAAACAACGTTTGTGTTTGGATGTGTGCCCGGAGCGTGCATGTACCCGCATCGAGATTCGAGTAGTAATGCGATGTTTTGCGTGGTAGTGCAAGGATTTGGGAATATAGCACGTTTTATTTGCGAAAAATGTTCAGATTTTTTGCTAGTGTCATTGTTTTTGTATCTTTTTAATGATTATTATTCTTTTGGTTTCAAATCGTTACGAAATAATTTGTAATACATTCTTGTTTTGATTCAGAAGCATGAAGTCATTTGAATGAATCTCATACGATAATGTACGTTGAAAAGAGCGACGTTTTCTCCACATATACATTCGACATTTCATACAGCGATGATAAATTGCGGCTAATCCTACTCGTAAGCGATTATTCTTCACGTCTTGACTATCTCGTGAGTCGTGACCTAGTTCTTCGCGATACCTCAGCGTCTCCCGAGCTATGGGGCGGGTTGTAACTTTTATGTTTTGTAAGTACTACAGTTAACATTGGCAGAGTTAATAAATCAAACGTTTGTCGTCTGTGATTCATTACCAACTATTGTGAGCATCTATTGAGCTGCGCTGTTATCTGCGAGGCAATCTTCCGCGTTACGTTACATGAGACCTTGTCTAGCTTTGTGCTGATAAAGGTAACTGGAAGAGTAATAAGTAAATAATTGAAATTAATATATCACTAGCTGTCCCGGCGAACTTTGTACCGCCCTGTCAATGAATGTTGTGTTACCTTTTAGCTGAACTAATTTAGGCTTTGATGAACGTAATACAATGATACAAAATAAATATTTATATGGATTGATATGTAATAGTATTTTAATTTATTACTTCAAACACGTCTCAGAGAAAAATGATTGAATTTTAATAAGCTGTGCAGCATGGATTAACTCTTTTCATTCTTTAACTGTTATCGACCACGCCATCGTTTCGTTTCACTTTAGTTGTGATAATAATTCTACCATTATCATTAGGCGATCGACGCTGATACAGTGGGTAACCATCGTTGCTTGTGATGGTCTTTGCCATCAATTTTCGTGGATACCTTTTGGTACACTCGCTGTCAACCATGCATGGTGTTTGTTGGTTGATGGTTTCACACGGTCCATGAATCATATTCGTGATAAAAACGTCATGTCGGTCTGGATCGGTTTTAGGATTAGCAATCCCCGCACACTCATATATTTTATTCTTTCGACTAACCAAATTAAAATGTGTGCATGCTGCAAGCCAGATTTTCGTCATTCTATTGAATACATCCATCATTGAATAATCCCAAAGATGTGTTCCTTTAATGTAACTCATCAGTGATCGGATTTTTTTCTAAACACGAAAACACGTGTGGTGATGACGTGCCGATCACTTGATATTTGTCCGGGAAGCAACAGTTGAATAATTTCCATCCATTTCGGATTACATATAAATGTAATGAATAGATCTGGCCGACCATAATTTTTACCTAAAATAATGAACCTAAGGTATCATTATTGAAAATTACGATCTAGCCTTTTACTATAGGCTAATGAGTAATATAAGTCTAACTTAATTTGCTAGGTATAGTATGTCTAAGAATGTGTCCATTAACACTTTTCTTAATGTCTCTATTTAAGGCGAAGACACTTTGTTCATGTGTTCTTTATGAATAGCACTCACTATATTACACTGACACTTCACTAAACTAACTCAAAAGGTTTTGTCCTTTTCAGTCTTCTCACTATGTCCGTGTTGTCAAGGAGCTGGATAGCCTCGACGTTCACATGATGGTGAAGTCTGCGTTCGTGAGCTTCGGCGTTCTTTTTAATTATGTCCGTGACGAGATCTACTTTAAGGTCCCGATGTAGGTCGTCATTTCTAATGTACCAGGGAGCATTCACGATCTCTCTCAGTACTTTATTTTGGAATCGTTGTATGATAGTGATATTGCTTTGTTTGGTACAGCCCCAAAGCTGACTACCATAAGTCCACAAAGGCATAAGGACTTGTTTATACAAGAGTAACTTGTTTTGCTTTGAAAGTGAAGAATGCTTGCCAATTAGCCAGTACATAGCCTTATAGCGAAGCTCTAGCTCCTCGCGTTTCTTTTTGACATGAGCCTTCCAGCGAAGCTTTGCGTCTAGAGTCATACCCAGATATTTAGCTGTATTTTGATAAGGTATTACATGATTATTTATGTATACCGGATGATAATTTGGCTTTTTGTTTGTGAAGTCTATGTGAATAGATTTAGACTCATTGAGTTTTACTCTCCATTTTTTCGTCCAGTCAAAGATCGTATTAACAGCTGTCTGAACTTTTTCTACTGCTTCTTCTTGAGTGTCACCTGTAGCCATTATAGCTGTGTCATCCGCAAATGTTGCAATGGTGTTGTTCTCTAACTCAGGAATATCGCAAGTGTACAACAAGTACAGAATAGGACCCAGGACACTTCCTTGCGGTACTCCAGCTTTTATAGGCTTAAGCTCTGAATATGCATCATCTTGTCTTACTCTAAACATACGTTGTGATAAGTAAGACTCTAAGATGTCAGCAAACTGTTTTGGGAGCATATTTCTTAGTTTGTATATAAGCCCTTCGTGCCATACTTTATCAAATGCTTGCGCCACATCCAAAAATACCGTGGAGCAAACTTTTCTTTCTTCTAGAGCCTTTTCAATTATATTGGTTATCCTATGTACTTGGTCTATTGTAGAATGGCGTTCTCTGAATCCAAATTGGTACTCAGGAATTAAGTTTCTTTCCTCGATTATGGGTTTTAACCGTTTCAAGAAAAGTTTTTCAAATAATTTTGACATGATCGGCAGCAGAGAAATCGGCCGATATGAAGTAGTCTCATGTGGCGGTTTACCAGGTTTTGGTATCATTATAACTTCGGCTATTTTCCACACATCAGGCACACACTTAAGCCTAAAGGTAGCATTAATGATTGTAGTTAGTTTGACAATAGCCTTCCGCGGAAGGTTTCTAAGGATTTCTCCAGTAATGAGATCATAGCCAGGTGTTTTCTTTCGGCTAAGTCGTTTAATTTCACTGGATACTTCTCTTGGAGTGACTAGTCTTATTTCTAGCTCATCATTTGCTGTTTCTTCTACTAAAGCGAAGTGCTCATTCTCTTCATTGGGTTTGAAAATTTGCTCCAGATGTTGTGCAAATCTTGCTGCTTTTTGCTCGTTGCTGATTGCCCACCTCCCATTCACATCTTTGATTGCTGGGATATGCGTCATTGGTTTTTTTGAACTTTTTGTGGTTTTCCAAAGGGAGTAATCTGTTGTACGATCACTAGTTAGATGACTAAGGAAGATATCCATTGATTCATCTTGAAATTTTTGAATTGTTCTTTTCAGTTTTTTAGTAAGATTATTAAGGACTGTTTTATCATGTGGAAATCTCGTATGATGCCATATCTGTCTTTGTTGTCTTTTTTTGGCTATAAGATTTGTTATTTCTGGCGGATAATTATTGGATCTTTTGCTTTTTCTAACAGTAGGTGTATTATTCCAAGCGCTTTTCTGTATATCAACAATAAATTTTCTGATTTCATGCTCCAGATCTTCCTGGCATTTTAAAGGAATTTTTAATTCTATCACAGATTCCAAGTCCTTTTTGAAGCTTTCCCAATTAGTATATTTATTTACTAAAGTAGGATGGCTTTCCCTCATTATTATGCTCTCACTTATAGTTAGTATGATAGGCGAGTGGTCTGAGCTCATGTCATAACCTTCCTCAATGTGAAGAAAATTTTGTGATATATTTTTATAAATAAAAAAGTCAATTAAGTCTGGTTTTTTCTGTCGGTCGGTTGGCCAGTAGGTTGGTTTACCCGTTGATAAAGTTTTACATTGTGTGTCTCTAATAGCACATAGTAACTCTCTTCCTTTGGTTGTGGTCAGTCTTGAACCCCAGTATACATTTTTAGCATTAAAATCACCTCCTAATATAAATCTGTTTCCAAGATCGTGTAGAAGGCTTTTGTAATGATCTGCTTTCAAGGAATACCTTGGTGGACAGTATATGGATGAAATGGTTATAGGACAATGCTTAGTCTTTACACTGACCGCCACTGCTTGTATTTCTTCTTTTTCGTATTTATTTACTTGATAATGGTAGATGTTCTCCTTTATAATGACAGCACTTCCTCCTCTTGATGTATTATGGGGATGTAGCGCGTGATAAACTTTGTAGCCTTTGATTTCTACGTGGGATTCTTTGTTGAAGTGTGTCTCTGAGATGAGGCATACATCAATGTTTTCTATGTCTAGGACTGCTGTTAGTTCATTCTGATGTTTTAGCAGTCCATTTGCATTCCATGCCATAATTTTTAATGTGTTCGACATTTTTATTGTTTATATTTGGAAGCTCCTTTATTGCTTTCCTCAAGTTTTTTAAGCCTCTCATCAAACGAGGTTAAAAGCTTTAAGATGGTATTCATTTTTTCATCCATGAGTTGGTTTAGTGGCTTATTTTGTGACTGTGAGGATGTTTGTGGCTGCGCTCCTCGTGTCACTGATGCATACGAAGGTTCTTTTGTTGTTGTAAGTTTACTGACTTTAGTCACTTTTTCTTTGTTTGGAATTTGAAGATTTGGCTGCGCATTCCTTTTTATGCTTTTGTTTTTAATAATTTGAAGTTCTTTAGCCACTGTGCATCCCCTATAGTTAGCCGGATGAGGCTCTCCACAGTGAACACATTTTGGCTTCATTGTAGTTGGTTTATTGCAATCCTTTGTTAAATGCTTGCCTGTACACTTAACACATCTGGGTTCTTTTGAACAGTATTTTTGTGTGTGTCCGTACGCTTGACACCTTTTGCATTGTGGTATTAGCTTAGATGTTTTCAGGGGCTGTATGTCCACCTTACAGCCTAATATGGAGTTAATTCCATATATTTTTTTTATGTCCTCATCCTTATCGAAAGAGAGCATAAACATGTTTAAGGGTTCCTTGTTCTTCCAGCTCAGTTTGTTGACCGCGTCCTGGATTTTGTATCCCTTAGATGTCAGGTCTTCAAGTATTCTAGCTGGCACGTATGAGGAGTGCAGGTTTTTTGCCATTACCCTAATCGGCCTTTCTTGTTTATTTTCATAAGAATACCAAAGGCAGTTGTTCTGTAACAAATGCTTGGTAATAGCGCGATATGAGTCACCGTCGTTAGAATTTATTTTAACTTTTTCTCCATTCATCATTTTCATGATGAATGAGTCTTTCATTAGATTTTCCGAAAGAAGATCGTAAAACTGTTGATAGTTTTTTACGTTTTCGACAATTATGGGTGGTGGTGAAGGTTGTTTCTTAGGTTTCACATTTTCTTTGTTTGCAGTAGTTTCGTCTGCTTGATGAGATGGTGGGGACAGTGATGTGTTCAATTTCCTTTTTTTTCTACTCTTCTGTCGTACCCATTCTGTTTCCTTTGCAAGCTCTTCTTCATCCGTCTCGTACTGGACCTGCATCGGCTTCCCATTATTATCTTTTTTGTCTGGGTCTGTACTTTTTTGCCCCTGGATATAACTCAACTCTTGCTGAAGCTTTTCTATTTGACCTTTGAGATCATGTACTAAATTCTGGAGATGTTCTCGTTGTAGTTTTTCTTCACTGTAGTGTTTATATAACAGGTGTTCTGTTTCAGTTTTTAGTTTGATTGGAGATGTCGGAGCCATAATTAATTAAAAGTTATAGCTTCGCCTTAACACTTTGTTTACACAAATATGTGAGTTACTTTCGATAACTGGGTCATCGCGGCGACCGCACGCGGCCAGACGTGACGATTTGTAGGTTGCTGCGTCAGCGCAATACCCGAGCACTAACTAGCGCCCAAACGTGAGCGACGCGACGCGACCTTTCTTAGCGGAAGTCGAAAGATCACTGAAGGCCGACCATAATGACGAACATATTATTATGTCATTGCATCTTGCACATATTCACTTGGGCTACCTGTGTATGTCGCCGGTAAAATAAACAATAGACCAACATTTTCTGCATCGTCTTCTGTTCTAATTGCATGGCGTAAATGGATGCAATCTTCAAAACGCAATTTAACTTGTTTATAGCTACGCAATATTGTTGACGCAGTCGACGAAATCGCAACAAATAATTTTAATTTTTTACATTTTTATTGAATTTTTTTTTTAATTTTAATTTTTTCTAGCTGGCCCGGCGAACTTCGTACCGCCCAGTCAATGAATGTCGTGTTACCTTTGGGCTTGGAACTAATTTAGGCTTTGATGAATGGAATACAATGATACAAAATAAATAAAGATATATAACAGCATTTTATTTCGATGAATAACACATAGGTATAGGAAAAAGAATAAAAAAAAACAATAATTAGATACTTGATTACTTCATACACGTGCCAGAGAAAAATTATCGAATTAAAC
>CAJQZM010038551.1:0-19468 GCA_907164665.1 Colias nastes
CTTTGATTTCTATTCCATTTTATATATTATTTGTAATGTTATCTGGCTTTGAATCGAATACTTATATTTTTTACCTATTACTTCGATAGCACTCCAGCGGTGCCCGCGTTTCTGAGAAGGTTTTTAGCAATTACACGGGTTGAGGAGAAATTTATTAAAATGCGTCCTCGGGAGAATAAATTTGTCACAAGTTTGTTGCTTGTCCTCTTGGAAGAGTGAGTAAATTTTGAACTTAACAAGATAGACGTCTAAGGAGCCTAAAAAGCTACGAAATAATAAATAGCAATGAAACCTTACCAGTTACCACTTAGGTAAGTGGTAAGGGTACTTTCTTGTATAGAAAGTCGATTAGTGAAGGCCAATACCCTATTTGGAGACGAGGTGCCTTGAGGCATTATTACTATAAAACTCATACATAATTATTCAGCAATAGTGTTATCGTTGAAATCTTTTCTATGTTTCAAACTTTCACATACATTATACAGGATAAAACAAATGCAATTTTTGTATGAATATGAATTTAAATAACATAGTTGGCGCCATAATTTCTCACATGAATACCTTGTTATCATATTCATTGCTTTTTATCTTGTGATATAAGTAAACAACTTATAAAAACAATATGCTATACGAATCTCACCTTCAGGGCAAAACTAACCACTATTTAAATTCATGTATTTAACATAATATTACAATTATATATTATTATAATATATTAATATACCTATGCGTAAACTGATATTGATTTTTCTTTATATGTATTTCAGAAGATGAATTTGTGAGAACAATAGAAAGCATATATTGCTACGACTAATAAACAGGAAGTGATAACCAGTAAACCAACCGATAAACCAGAAACATATTTATTCCCTATTTAAATAAACAAGTCTACTTCATTTTTAATTACCAATATTTCTTATTTAAAGTATATTATTGAAAATATAGAAATTTCGTAAGAGGCGACTGCACTCAAAATATATGTTCATTTGAAGCGCTTAATGCTTCCTAAATACTTAGTTACAATTAAAAACATTTTCCGATAAAATACATCATTTACTACTTCATACATAGCAAAGATTAACCAACAGCTTCTGCCAAGTAAATAACAGATCACATAGCGCAGGTTTCATAACGAATCAAAGCATATCATTAACAGAATGGACAATAGAAAGGCGTAGCACTCTCTCTGATTACATCCCTTAACAAAAACTATCGTAACTCATTGTCTCGATGACGGGGGTGGAGTGGGGGAGGGGGGGTTGTCATTACAGGGCTTCGTTACTGGGCGGATCTGAATCGTTAGCTGTAAACAAAGACTGAGTTATGTGCCCGGCCATTTTTGAACTACATAGCTTAAGAGATGAAGCTACGAGCAACTGATGGTATGGTGAAATTTTAAAATAATTCGGAAAATTAAAATCAACTTATTATGAGAGCAGGACTATTTAGAATAGGGATAAGTCAGTAGCTAAACTGAACATTTTCAAATGATAAATCCTTTAATACTTGGATTTTAAATGCCGTAGCATACTGAAAAGGGTTTGCTACGAGGTTTTTTTTACTATCATTAATTCGTATGTGAGCGTCGACTTTAAAAATAATCTATTTAAAGTCTTAAAAGACAAATTAACTTAGTAAAGACACAACATCTAAGTAACAAACGTAAGTACTGGTTTCATGACTTCATGCATTATGTCTGTCTTTAAAATTATCTGGACATATTTTGTGTATAATAATTAATTACTTGAAGGCTCATATTATACAACAGATGTATATATATTAAAGTAATTGTGACTAGATCACTCACCTGTAAGTAAACGAATCGTTTACGTAGTACGTTACGTTTCCATATACCAAGATAAAAACTGAAATATTTACCTAAATGCTTATAATAACTAAATCAAACAGCATCCAGCTCCTAGACTACATTATATACGTCTCGGAATTCTCGTTCGTTAGCAAATGCATTCCGTAATGAGCGTTTTGTGCGCAAATGTAAAAATATATCAAATGCACTATCAAGTAATGCGCAGCCCGGGGCGCGGCTGTAGAGACAGGAGGAGCGATTTTATATTTCACAAACCATTTATCAATGAAAGCTCTTGCATCCATTTTCTCCCCAAGAGCTTCACTATATCAATTTGCGCTCTAGTTTAGAGTTAATTACAGGCGATAGGTATACCTATGTCACAGATTGTTTTATATGTAAATTGAATACTTTTACTTAGCATAGGCGATCAATTTGGAAATTACGTAGGTAAGCATGTTTGAAAGTTAAATGCTTCATTTTGTTTACATTTCTTTTTAATAGGTCTCCACAGATCCAACAGCTTCAGGAAGCAATTGCTACCCAAAGCAGCTTATTCAGTGTAGACGTGCTTCGGCCAAAGAAAGTTACGTACCTATTTAATCAAGATCTCCTATACCTGCCTACCGTACCTACATCTTTAACGTCTTTAGTTTAGAACTTGACTACCGTGACAAGCACGCTTATCAAACATTGTTTCGCCAAGCCCTAAAATATTAACACCTTTAAAAAAATACCGTCTATATATCCCTACCATAATACCTAACGCAATATCGCTCGTTTTGCCCACATGCTCGCACCCAGTCATCTTATAACGAGCGTCGTAATCAACACCCGCTGCAGCACATACTCGAATAATAGCTCACTGCCTCTATATACCGCTGTATATAATGATGTTATGTGCTCTCTACGCAATGTACGCTGCCTTTTTGTGATATGTACCTACTTATGGTGCGTATTTTTATTGAAATGATCATAATACTTTAGTCATAAAAATGTGGGGTATGTTTTGGTTGAACAGGTGAGTTTATAATACATATAGGTACCAACATAAGTGATTGTCACAACCTAAGTTCCATTAACAAATTAAAGTACATCGTTAACAGAATGTAGGTAGTTTCAAAAGACTAGAGAACACTTTCTTTGATTACAACCCTTAACAGACTACGGATAAAAGTTTGATTGACAATAATTTTAGCAACCAAAGCCCCTTATACATAAACCGCAAAGAAATAGCCGAGCGTGCATTTCGTCAGAACATAATTGAATATAGTGAATTGCTAAACCTCTAATAAAGCATTGTGAGCGAGGGAGGTTCTTTGAATAAGTTTAAAATGAAATTGGATGAAATGAAAGAAATTACGCGCAATTCAGAGCGCGCCCCTGCGCGGCCTCCGGCGACAAATTGTATAACCCACTGCATTTCTTATGTAAATTGCATAAAATGTAACATACAAATAAGTGTGAATTTATTCACTCTAACTCCGGCTTTTTGTGAAACATTTTCTGTGTAGAAAGGATCGGGACGGTTGGCGGAAATAATATTGTAGAAAGAGCGAATAATATAAGGTCGTTAGTCGTTATAGAATTGAATCTTATTTAATGCAGATTATCGAGATGTTTCCTTAATTTAGTATTACGTAGGTACTTACCGATTAAATTTTAAGGTTATTAAGGTTATTTTACACCTTACCATGCACTTACTTCATATACCTAGGTGTATGTATTTACTATTGTATCCTATTCGAGGCTAGTTGAATATGAATGTCGAAATTTGCGAAAATTTGCATCATAAAGGCTCTCTTTTGATTGCAGTGGCTTATAAGTATGATTTTTTTTACAGATTCAAGGGACCGTAGACTTGAGTATTCAATAAATATTTAGTAAAGTCATTTTACTTACAACATTTTGTAAAACAGCAATTTGTAGAGCAATCGAAGAATCTTAACATAAACCTGGATTTAAAATATAGTAGGTACCTAAATCATTGCAAAGTTAAAATTTTTGATACAAACAATATCACACATAAAATTGCACTTATCACTTGTAACAAGAAATAAGTTTTTAATTAAGAATCATTCGTGAAAGATATAAAAAGTAAATGTCGATTCATACACAAAAAATATAAAATTTACGTAACATATAAAAACATGTGTGTCGCACGGTCCCCTTTATAGGTATGTCGATAATAACGTAATAGTCGTCCCCAAGTGATTGAATAATTCATTTTGGAGCAAGGGCGCAGCTCCGCTTATACAATTATGGCGGCCAACAATATCGAACTGAGCTTTCTTTGGCTTTATTTTGATAGTTTTATGTTCTCCTTATACTTGAAAGTTACCTACAGAGAAAATTACCACTTTAACGAATTTAATTCTGAAACAAGACTTCACCTTTCTGGTTTTAAAAATAGACATTCGATTTAAAAGCAATAATGAATTGGATAATTCTAATTTTTACTTTCATAAAACAAAAGAATTTAAAATACTAGCTGAACACCGCAACTTCGTGTGCATCGTAAAGGAAATCTCTATCTGGCTTTGTAACAGTTTTCATTGGTGATCGTAGCTCGTATTTATAGCCTTCATCGATAGCGAGAGATCATGATCCAATAAATGATATAGTTTTTCAATTACGTAGTTCCTTTGACAACCAAACAATCTCTTCAACGATAATTAATATAAGTAGGTAATAGATATTCTTTTTCAAAATATTAATCCGGAGTTTTTACATTTCATATCTAAATTACTTTTTCCTTCTATCATTTTCTCTTCTGCTTGATATCGAAGCCATGCAAGTGATTTAACGAACTTAATTTTTATAGAGTTCTCAATAAGCTTGTCGTAAAAAGAACGAGTTAGAGTAAGTAGTAAAGGTCTCCTAATTCGAGATAACATCTTTTCTATCGAAATCAAACCTTACACGCCATCCATCGTTATATAAAGACATAATAATTTAGAAGAGGTTATGACCATTTTTTTCATAGAAAATGCCTCACTAAAGGGCAGCATTATGTAATCATACAGCTTTCAATAAACCCTTATCAGTTAACACACAATTTTCAACTCTATCACAATCCAATACGTTCCCTTTTTCTGTGAGCAAGGCAGGAAAGTCCCAAGTAATTTATAAAATAACTTAATGTTCAGGAAAATGGCGCAGTGATCCTCTAATTATATAGAAGCTAAACGAGTTTCCTGCAAAGACGAGGGCAAAATGGTTCCCGGGATTTGGAACATTCATTATTAAACTTTTCTACCGCTTTCTTAACAAATTGTTAACTAATACTTAGTATTGACTACTTTATGGTTCATACTTCATTTTGGTTCATCGTTTCTATTAAAATTAATTCATGTTTTTAGATAATTGTTAAATATAAGATTTAAAGAAATTAAAGAAGTATGACAGCGTAGTCCGTAGGTAGGTAAGAAGGTGAGGTAGTCACTAGAAGAAATTAAACACATCTACAGATTTTATACTTATTTTATTTAGAAAATTCAAGCTAAATATAACGATATAAGAGGTGTGAAAATCAATGTAACATAAACACGAAATATTTAGGCGTGTGTTGTAACATAATATAAATAGAACACTTTTAAATTAATAAACAAAACCAAATACATATAAACTGAAAATTCATTAAAAAAATAAAACAAAAAAATTTCATAAATAAGTTGAGATATATAAAAGAAGTAGATTCCAAAGGGTGTTCTCATAATATACTCGTAGGTATATAGGTAAGTCACATGTCCGCGGATCGTGCAATGTAGGTACACTTCGTACATAGGAATAAAAGCCTCACGCAGGCGGTACGGACAGCAAAACAAGCGATTTTATATATTCTAGAATTATTGTAAAATATTGAGATTGTTTTTGTCGCATTTGGGATTAGAACACTGCTTTCATCTTTATGTTAGTTTAAGTTTATTAAAAAATAGAATAAAAATTATCTATATATATAAAAGAAAGTCGTGTTAGTTACTCCACTTATAACTCAAGAACGGCTGAACCGATTTAGCTGAAAATTGGCAGGGAGGTAGCTTAGATCCAGGAGAAGGACATAGGATACTAAATATGTACCACGGGCGAAGCCGGGGCGGACCACTAGTATTTTAATAAAAATATACCTACGACCCAGTAAAAACACTTAAAAACGACTTTATATTCGATTATACCATACATTTACCTATCGTTTAGTACCTATGTATAGAATGCTACTGTAGGTAATTTATAGTCTGTCGATATTCAATGGGTAATATATTCAATTTAAGACGGGAGAAAAAATGGCAAATGTGACAAATCTTAACGTGACAAACAATCATAATTTCTAAGCATATTATAAGGTTTGTTATTTACAGTAGGTAGGTACCTACTATCAAAAATATTATTATTAGAAAAATAAACCTAAAACATTAATAAACAACCACACCGCTCCAATAACTCCATAAAAATATATAATGATCAAAAAGTAGATACTCGAGCTTGCAAATAATTATATTTAAATGAAAATACACAAAGCTGTGGGAATAAATAAGTCCACCTGTAGGCGGCTTCATTTCAATTTGCGATCTGATGAATTCTATAGCTCCAGTTAGGGTTCCGCTCGTGTTTTGGGTTTCTCTATTTAATTGTTATATGTTTTTATATTTGTTTAATAACATATTATTATAATCTATATCCTTAGTTTATCTATGTATTTGATAACGTTGTGTTCAGAAATTTGCTTGTAAGTAATTATTTAACTTTGATAAATTATGCCAGCACTTTATTGCCATGGTATATTGTCCTCGACAAAGATTTCAAAAAATTAAAAAGTTAACGATATCTACCTACTATGAAACAAATAATTTTTTTCTTAAAAATAAAAATATAGGTATTTATTTAGTAATGCCCAACCCCTTATCATACATAGTCAGCTATCTAGGGCGTACGTCCAGAAAACTGCAGTTTTGAAACGCCACTCTATCTCCTATATACCCAACTTCCAAAATATACAGAACCCATAGCAAAGCTAGATTTGTATTAAGGCATATTTTAATGAATACGCTATGTACCGTCGAGATAGGCGGTCTCATTAAGCCTCCGCCCAGTAGATAATTGCACCCCCTCTTTCTTATTTACCCCCTTTAGTCCAAACTACATAATGCTTTACCTAGCTAGACGATGACACTTCACTCGCGGCCAAATTAAAGATATATAATTTGTGGCTTTGGAAAATAAATCATTACTTTTATTATTATTGAAGACATAATATATTTCTTTAAATATTGAATTCTTGATTAGAACAAATATTATCCGTTAGTACCTACCATGTACCTACCTATTAAATAACTGCTTTTAATAATTTAATTTAGGACATAGGTATCCCATAATTTTATACTGAATCAGAATTTGAATAGGTACCTACGGTACCTACCTACATAAGTATTTGTATTCAATGAAAAGTGAAATTTGACTATAGTTTTGATTAATAAATATTCAGATCTGTGAAAAAAATCTAAGTAGAATTAGTAGGTAGGTATTTTTGATAAACAAACTAAAAAGCTGCAGTAAACAATACCAAATATAAACCATCATTGCACTACATTGAGATAATATTAATATGGAGACGATACCGCCTACATCACTTATGTTCCACTCAACATACGTCATGTGCCGTAACTGCACTCAGTCGCTTGCTCGCTCATTGGCGCGAACGTCACGCTCATTTTTTATTTGTTTTAAAGTGAAACGCATCAAATATGCCTACGTGTGTGTTACGATATTGCACAAATAATACAAAGAATACAGAAAAGTGCAAAGGAATAACTTTTCATCAGTAAGTAACTAGATAATAATTTTTAAAACTTAGTTAGAGCAAAATTTTTGGCGGGCGACATTTTGTCATAGATTAAAAATTTAAGATATGACATTGGGCATGAAATAAGTGTTGTTAGTAATATTTGCTGGCGTATATTTTTATAGTATAAAATAATAATTTTACATATTTAGAAAAGCATAGACTGGTTGTTAATTGAAAAAAGGTGAAATCATGAAATATGAAAATCAATTACTTAATCACCAATTTTTTTTTTGTTAATTGATTTTAATCAAGTTTTTAATTGATATTGTATAAGCTACTGACTTGAACGTATAATTGAATTATTATTTATTTATCTGCACTAATATTATAAAGAGGAAAACTTTGTTTGTTTGTTTGATTGTAATGAATAGGCTCATAAACTACTGGACCGATTTTGATGAAATTTATCACAGACAATCTTTAGACCCTGAGAAAGAACATAGGCTACTTTTTATTGCGAAATATGTACCACGGGCGAAGCCGGGGCGGACCGCTAGTTCAGAGATAAGTAATTAATATTTTTTCTATTCAAGGTTTCCATGTCTGGGCCGTGAAGAAAGGGAAAAATGGGTAAAATTTGTCCAAAACAACCGCAGTGAAGAAACCTGGTTACCATCCGATAGAACTTGCGTCTGTTCATTGCATTTTCGTGATGAGGATAAATATACCACAAAAGCGGGAAGGCGTTTTCTAAAGAAGTCTGCTGTTCCTTGTATTGATGTGGGTAATAATAATAAAATTTTACGGATTTGTATAACAAAGAAAATATTATTTTAGCCATCACTAACATTATTATTATTATATTTATTTTAGCCGAAGGTGTGCTACAATAGTACTGGAACAATACAAGCAATTTCTGAGCCGGGAACATGTTCTGAGGATGATGAACTAAATAAACACAATTTTTTCACGGCTTTTATTTTATTTTTTTCTAAAAAAGGCTCAATTTGTAAGGAATGAAACTTCCCATAGCCCTGACTGAACCTAAAACCCGAAAAAAATTAAATTATTCCATATGACGTCACTATTTACATCATCCTATATTATATGCCAGATATTGTTAGCCCCGCGTAGTAAAGTCAGTTTATACCTAAAATAAATATTAAGTAAGTACAAAGAAAATTTCAAGTCAACGTGCATGTAAGGAGTGGCACCCAATAAAATAGACAGAATGAAACAAAGTGTCGCCTCTATAGCGGTGAGTCAGTGACATCGCATAATCTATGACTGTCTAGCCGTCATTCGCGCGCCCCGCGCCGCTGCGCTTGGCGCACAGATTTTGTTCGTGGTGTCTGCTCCATATTAATATTATCTCAATGTTGCACTAGTTAAAATTTTTATTTTTAATTGAAGTTCGTTATTCAAACGGGCAATATCTGGATGGTTCGCTGGTGCATAGGTACAGAGTTGATTAAAAATGTCTTCAAATACAATAAGTGTTTGACTTTATTTTAAACGTTTAGATCTACAGTTTAAAAAAATATCTCCCTACAGAATTTGTATGTACCTACTCGCCTTATCTACTAACATCAATAAAATCTATAATATTCCGAAATTAAACAAGTACAGCTAATTTTTAATTTAAATAAATAGATACAAGTAGGTAATCAAAACATTAAGTATCGGTACCTAATTTTTCTATTCATTGATTTTAATTTATAAAAGGTGGGTAAGTAGTTGTGGTAATAAAATGTATTTATAGGTAGGTGGATCGGTCCCGCATCCCTTCAAAAAATGTTATATTTATAAATTTATACCTAAAGGATACCGCCTCCTTGGTACAGTGGTTGACGCGTGAGCGTAGAACCGAGGGGTCCTGGGTTCGATTCCCGGTGGAGACGAAGAAAAAAAAAATGTCTCGGTCTGGTAGGACACAGAAGGCTGATCACCTACTTGTCCCTAAAGAAAATCGATCAGTGAAACAGATGTATGCATAATGCATCTGCCCCTTACCCCACTACGGGGACACGGGACTTCACTTTCACCTAAAGAATAGAAAAAATTCGATCAGGATTCGACACACACAGACACAAATGCTGTAGGTATATATTTATAAACGATATGCTATAAATATAAATTTATAAAGCATTTCAATGCCATAAAACCAAAAATATTCACAAATTCAATGTGACATTTTGTTAAAGTATTGTCAAGTAAAATCTACTTGTAATCAAAATAATGTACCTAGAGCGAATCACTCTATATTATTGTATTGGTATTGGTAAGATAAGGAACCTATGATATCTATATTTAGTTTTTACTCCATTCAAAAAACTATTTATTATAAACTAAATATTGCAATTTACAGAAATACAAATGGTTACGTACATTAAATAATTATATTAGTGTCTACTTAGTGTTTAGTAATAACATAGTGTTTTATGCACCTACTGTCGTTTTTAAGCTCTTGATCAAAAATTGAAGTGAACAATCAAGTCAATCACTAACTGAATATGTTTAAATTTTTCATTTTAACTTATTTTTTTATTGTTGAACAATAACATCTCAGTTGTTGAATACGACACTTGTTAAATTGAAACATACCTAATATGTAAAAGCTTAATTGCCTGGCACTATTTTGTCTGAATTCTGTACTTTTCTACGCATTTTTCTTTTTATTTTCATTCCAATCAAACAATCTATAAATTACCAATGAGAACAGATTTAAGAAATTTGCTATTAAATACGGAAAATAAATCCTGCTTTCCTGTAGGTACTCTAACATTAAATAATGAGTCATAAAACACTAAAATACTTAATAATGAATAAAGTAGCTTAATAATTAGATTAAGAAAATAAATTACACTATTCTAATAAACTTTAAATATTACAGGGTCTACAATTTACTAATTTCTATTTTTGTCATCTTTAGATGGATCGACTTTCATAGGTACCAAATTATCAGTAATGGAAAACTTCTCAATAAAAATGTGAATTTCTTAATAGTTGTACCTATTTAATATCAGTAAATATCGTTTTATATCATCGTAGTTATAAACGATGATCTAAAATAAGTTTTTTTCCTAATTAATTGTTGTATTATAATTAGATTTTTTTAAATGAAGAAACTGTATCGTTTCATAATAAAATGTTTAAAACGATTGTCTCTTGTCGGATATAGGGTATTAACGGCCTACATATTTTTTTAATAAATAACTACTCTTTGCCTCTTTTTATTTATAGGTATTTTTGCTTTACCTGTAGTTTTTATTTAGATTCACGTGTAAGATTAGTTTATAATTGAACTTATAACTTAACTCTACGTAGCGATAAAGTACCAAACATTTAACTAGAGCTGCCATTTTGCATAAGGGTCACGTAATTCACTTTAGCAAGTCACTGCTCTTTTAAATAGTATCTAAATACACTTGAGATATTGCCAAGCTTTTCAAAATTTCCTTTGATGTACTTTGAATTACTTGCAGATATAAATATGTAGGTATATGTGAGGATATATCTCTATTCATATCGTTGTATTTAGTTATGGTAAAAATATTATCAATTATGGTTTTTTTTTCAGTCTGTCATTTTTCAGCGTCACAATATTAAACATTTAACCTAATCTGTTGGGCTACTTTATCTAAGGCTTTCTATCATAGCTTTAATTGGAAAGCTATATATAATCTTTTGTATCTACAATTTAGACGGTGTGTTTTTTGGAGTCTTATCAATTTCTTTAACTTTAATAAAATAGAGTAGGTATAATACTGATTAATGTAAGTGTACTTATAGAGCCAGAGGTAGAGGTATCTTATTATAATATAGTCCAGTATTTGATATACTTAGCTTACCAAATAAATAACATATTAAGAGCGTATTATTGAAATACAATTCTAAATAACATTACTGATTCCATACAGAAATAGAATCTTGATTACTACTATCTAAAAAATTCAATTAAATCAACATTTCGATAGATCATCATCAACTGTTACTCAAAAAGATAGTGCAAGTAAACTAGTTTCGTTAAAAAAAAGCTCTCATCATAATTCTGTTTCGTACTTCATTCCTGAATATGAAACGGAGTTATCCCCTTTGAGAATTTGCACTAAAATAATAAATCAATGTAAAAAAATCCAGGAAATATTCGCTTACGCTCGTAATGGCGTTCTATAAGTAATTGTATTTTCATTCCTTTGACGGTCAGGCGGATGAATTACAGGGGAAATACACAACTTTCCACTGCGTTAATGAACACCTGATTGTATATAAAAAAATTGTCGATAAAAAACCTTAGGTAATACATAAGTGAGATTAAAAAACAGCCCACCGCGCTCAAAGTGAGAGGCTCGCGATATTATAATCTACGTCTTTGAGTTTAGGAGGCACCACCCCATTTTTTCTCCCGTTTGCACTCGTGGATTATGGATAAGTGCGTCCTTTTTCGTGTGGTATAAAAAATGATTTATGGAGAGGTGTAGTATATCATTAACTTAAATAATTATGTGGGCTCGCGACTGCCGCCACAGAGAAGGCTTTTAATGTTGCCAGCTGCGGTATTTCGCTACGTTTTACACATTAATTTATATTTATATCGTTCACTCTTTATTAATTATTTTGAACAATCTTTCACCATGTTAGTGATATTGTATTGTTGTGCTTTTTATGATTGATATTTTTTTGACTGACACCAATATAATTAATGTTTTGAAAATGAGTGTGTGTTATTACAGTTAATCAGTACGAACTCTACCTACATCACATTTTACATAACTGGGTATTTCACCCAAATCCTGGGATATAATAAAAAATTTAAATTTCTTGGCATTCCAATAGCATGCTTGCATTTTAAAAATATGAGGCTAATCTACTGCCACCATAACAGTCGATTACAAATTAAATATTTTAATCAGTATATGCCATCTCTACTTACAAATAACAAACCTAAAGTTGTTGTCACTTTAATAAATAATTAAAAACAAAAATGTCGGTAAAATTAAATACTCTTTGCTAGCAACACTTCACACTGGTGTGAGGGTCACGCACACACGCGCAGCTCAGTGGATAGTTTCATGATTACTGTCGCATAATGGAGTGCGGCTTTAATCATTGGGGAAATATGCGAGTAAAGCGAATTGTCGACTTTATACTGTTTACTGTTTA
This sequence comes from Colias nastes, assembly GCA_907164665.1. NCBI lineage: Eukaryota > Metazoa > Arthropoda > Insecta > Lepidoptera > Pieridae > Colias > Colias nastes. Next base: position 12,753 of record CAJQZM010038551.1, read on the forward strand.
TACCCCGTCTAGCGCACACAATGCGTTGGTAAATAAAGCCAAGAGGGCGCTGTAATTTTCCGTTCAACTATTGTATAGTTTTTCAGTTAAGCGCTGAAAATAAATGAGTGAAAACGGATTCACGCGTCACTATATACTTTATGATATACTGTAGTATGTATAATGTCCCTCATTTGGTTTATAAAAAGGAATGTTTATGATAACGGCCATAGAGAAGTAAATAGAATGGTGTGTTATAGTGGCTGTGTATCGCTTTTCAGTTGAATTTGTATGGTCTGCGCATGTAAGAGTGGAATTGTATGATGAATTTAGTATAATGCGTGTCTGGTATACTCCATAGCTGATATAATTAAGAGAGTTATTTCATTATTCAAATATCAGATAATTGTGTAATTATTTTCTATCATCAATTGAATGATATTTATATAAATAAACAAATAATTATCTGACCTCTAATTCAATTTTTAAACATTTATATTCTTTGTTAATTAATCGAAATAAAATAAAAACATAGGTACCTGGTATTCTAAACAATAAACGAGTAAGTATTCATAGGCAATACCGAAAGAAAGAAGTGAAAATATTTTTTCTCTACCAAACTCAATATGGTTAAAGAAGTACCTACCTATTCACTTTGAAAATTTTTACTAAATTAAATTACAAGCTTTTTTAGGTACCTACATCTTACATTCATTTTATTTAATAAAGTATCCAAGTATCAACAAAAGTATCAGTTTAAATATATAGAGACATAGAGTCATCTACTGAAATTTATTACAACAATTTGTCATACAACTACTACTCCAGTCAGTCAAGACAATCAATTCATAATAATTCTATAAGTTTTCAAACTTCGGTCAAGTGAATGGTACATTGGGACGACAATAAATCTCATTTTGCAACCTTGTCCGCAGTCCGGAACATTGTTAAAATTGCAATTAAATTAATTTTCGCTGTATGGTCGTGAAAAAAATTCCAAAAGTTCTGCAAACTTGGGGAAGTTTTCCATATAATATTTCATATCACGTATTAAAATTGCAACCAATCTCAGTTTCATAAAGTTGCAAATTTATACAACCGTTCGGTATATACCTATTTCCCATATCTGTGTCAAGTTTGCAGAACTTTTGGAACGTTTTCATTCAGTTTAATAAAAAAAAAAAACATTAATATTCAATAACAAAAAATGTTCCGTACACTGAGACGGCATAATATCAAGAATACATAAAATCATTACAATCATTGACAGCCTATATTGAATTTTGATTCATTTTTAATGTACTAACAGTTCAACAAAATCATGAAGACTTATATTTTCGGCTTAATAATTTTTAATTCGAAAATTAATCACTGTCAAGTGTCAACCTATTTTTATTTCTCACCCAAGTACGCTACGTAAAATTATTTTGTTTCTACACAAGTTATTCGCGTAGATAGGTACCTGTTTATATAGATAGGACACATTAAATACATAGTAGAATGAATCTCAATAGGTCTACATATCGGTAAAAATGTAAATATCATAAACAATGAAATTTGCAACTCATCAGGCATTTGTCTAACAACCCCGTGGAAGGAATAGTGTCATCTTGTTTTCAACACCCATAATTATTTACCTACCTAAATACCTAATTTAACAAAACTATAACGCATTGAAATTCAAAAAATGCCAACCATCAAGTTATTTTTTCTTCTAAAGGAAGTTTATAAGTTTTATGGATGTACAATGAGTTATTTTCGATCACATAATTTAACAAGAGTTTTTACCCATAGATAGTAGGTACCTACCTGTTGAATTTATGGTTGCTATCAATACTAGTTAAAACTTAAAGTTATAAACTGACAGATAAACTACAAGTCATAGAGTGAACTACAAACTGCACCGTTCAACTTTTAAGTATGGAAGCTTTACAACTTCATACTCATGGACTTATAAAATGTCTGCTAAATACCTATTGACTGATAAACGTGTGTGAAATTAGGTTTCTTCACTTTCAATCTATTACAAGATAGGTACCTAAAACAAATTATAATATTAATTATATGTACTTCCTTTAGATATAAGAATAGTCAATAAAAAAAGTAGAAAAAAAAACAGAGAAGTATTTTGTAAAAAACAATTTATTTTAAAAACAACTGGAGGATTTGAATTTTATTTACATAAAAGAATAACTTAATATTATCTTCGTTGGGCTCTTGTTCTGACTCTTCATGCTTCATTCACTTTCTAATTATTGATTTTGAATATTTTTTTGTAGGTGTCTATGCACATTCGGGAAAATTCTACTAATATTATAATTGCGAAAATTTGTGAGGTAGGTACGTCCAACGCTTTCACTACGTGGACGAACTCTCAGCGTATCAACATCATCATCATCAGCCCATATACGTTCCCACTGCCACACCACCTCCTATGAGGGTACACTGTACAGGCTATAGCCCATAATCCACCACGCTGGCCAAGTGCGGGTTGGCAGATGTCACGTCATGTCGTCGAGCTTTTGATTCTTCGACATGTCGGTTTCCTCACGATGTTATCCTTCACCGTTTGAGCAGTGGTGATGCTGCAAGATGCGCAGATAATTTTTTTACAATTTCAAGAAAACTCTGAATGAATTTATATAAGATGAATCGAATTATTGAATCATGCCTGTTGACTATGGAAAAATATGAAGAAAAATTGAACTCAAGTAACAAAAAGTTAAAAACTCTACATTTTCATAAAAATGAATATATTTGAAGTTGCGACCACTCCGTGGAAAAAAATCTTATCACCTAACATTTTAATATGCTTAAAGGCATCTAGGTACTTCATTTCCTAAAAATTCCTCTAAAGAATTAAATGCGGATAAATGCTCTATAATGCAACGTTTCCGTCGCTACATTGAACTAAACGTACATCGTTAGACATTACTATAATACTGCGTGTGAATTATGCAATTCATTTTAATTTGCGGCCACAAGAAGGGGGACCAAGGCGGTTGCACACACGACAAATCTTTTTTTACCACCCTCCGGGCGAGCGCAAGCTAAAACCCACCGTAAAACCAGCCCTTAGAAGTGAAATAATACAGAAAGGTGTTGATTAAATTATTTCTCCATTATTTGATTCCACCTCTTTCAAAATGGCGACAGTTTTGCGTATGAATGCGGTTTGAGACGGCGATAGTTGACGACTTAATGAATTCTCGTGGCCATTTTTAATTGATCTGTTGTTATTGTTTTGTCTTCAGCCACCAGAAAACAAAACAATCGCGACAATGCATCCAGCTTGTACAGGTGAAATCCTACTGTCTGATATTTTCTTGGCAAATCATTTCTACAGTTATGTACCTTAGATAGGTAGGTACCTACATATCATATTTCAACTTATGATAAGTGATAAGTAGAGTATGTTCTGATAGCATGGCAAGTCAAAACATATAGGTATACCTATCTATTTTACTCTACATTTTTATATAATTTTTTTATAACTCCAAATCAACCTCTTATATAGTTGAACGATATCTATTGTTAAAACACAAAAATTTAATAATATACTAGCTTTATGCCCGCGGCTTCACCCGCGTACCTACTCATAGTAGAATTCCGTGGGAATGAGGTATTGTACCGGGGTAAAAAATTGCTTGTAGGTTCTGCTTACACTCTGGCCTCCTAACTTTCTCCAGACAAGGAAATCACATCTATGCTCCTTTACGACTTATCGACTAAAACTATTAGTCAGAATTACGTCTTAAAATATTCATGTGAATAGAGACAACGTAGCATTTATATTATACCTAAAGCATCGTAATATGTAATTTACTTAGGAAAAATTATCAAAAAAATATACATACATAGTAGGTAATAGGTATTAGTTACATAATGATTATTTATATACAAACGCTTGTAATGGAAAATAAAAGAATGTATTTATTTAACTCTAGAGCTTTCTCCGGAGACCTTGTGTAGACTGTAGCCTGTGTTATTTCACATGATAATCACATGATTTCACATAATGATTTCCATACAAAATAACAGTTAAATTAGTAAAGGTTAAACAAACTCTACATTTTATAATATAAGAAAATCTTACAAAATCAAATTGAATCCACCATAAGTCCATAATGTACTCTGGTTTTCTTGTAAATCTGTCTACAATATATCTTTAACCGTTAAGTTTTTAATCTTACGGCATCTTCTAAAATACAAGCATTGTTTAATATAAACATATCAATAAGACAAATAGGTATCACAAGGGGCAATAAAAATGGGTAAAATTGCTAAACTTGGATTATTTTTAAATAAACGTCTCAAAAAAATTAACTCTAAATGCGAGAATCAGGTAGAACAGACTAACTTCAAATTCTATACATTTCAAACAATAATATTTATATCGCTGATATAAAAAAAGCTTATACTTAAAAGTATAATTAGGTAGAGTTCTGCGTTTCAATAATTAATAATTGCATGGCACATACTTACAGTGTATCGTTTTTCCCTACTCCGATGAACTGTTACAGTTTAAATTTCCTCCAACACACGATTTAATGCAGAAAGAAAATACAGGTTTAAATTTCTATTTACAGTTAAGTGTCTCGTGATTAGTTTATGTTTATCCCTAAGTAGGTAGGTACTACAGGCTACTAAAATATAAAAAACTAGTAAATTTATTTGGGAATTATTGGTACCCGGGTGGGTGGGTTAAATTCACTTCAATACCTATCCACCATGGTTTAGGTTTAGATAAGAGCTAATTTCATCGCATAGTAGAGAACTTTAACAGAATAAACTATTATTAACTAAAACCTTAGGAAATATAATGTTTTTATTTTAATAACCATCTATTCAATTGAACTTTCAACACTATCAACAAATTATACCCAGGTTCATGAAACGCATAAATTCATATTAATCAATAAAGTATTGCACTGCTCTATCTACAAATGTTATTTACTTATTTAATTTTCTGTCTCCAGCACTCCATTAGTTTTTAATTTATTCTTCCATCCATATTCATTCTTAGAAAATAGCATCTGCACAAAAATTTTACTCACTATTTTTTCCAAACATTCGATACGAATGCCTTGTCCTCCTTTCTAGGAATAAGTAATAGTCAAAATAGTGTTAAAAAAAGTAGCTCACAGTGACAGCGTTAACGAATGGAAAATTAAAAATTTGTTTCCAGAAAGTTGTTTTAGCTGAATGCTGGATATAATATTAAACAAGTACATAATTTCGCACTTTTCATAAATGCGGACGTTATTGCGGTCTCTCGTTAAATTAAAATATGAAAAGCACAATTTGCGAAGAAATGAGTTTTGTTATTGTCCGTTTTGTTCATTTTTACTAAGTTTAATAAAAATCCTAATAATTACGTTTGGTTTCATATTTTCCATTTTGCTATTCAAATTAAAATAAGTGTGAAGTCTTGAGTGAATTCCATTTTATCTTTTATAATAAAGGACATCGTATAAATAACTACCTGTTCCCTGCGGTTTCACCCGCATTGCTTAGCTTCTGTTGGTCTTAGCGTGATGATGTACCTATAGCCTTCCTCGACAAATGGGCTATCTAACACCGAAATAATTTTTCAAGTTCCTGAGATTAGCGCGTTCAAATAAATAAACAAACAAACAAACTCTTCAGCTTTATAATATTAGTATAGATTTATTGTCAACGAATAGGTACTTAGATCATTTTAATAGCGTTGGTATGTAGATACGTATCTACTAAGGATTTCCTGACTGAATTTTGGTGAAGTTTCGTGGAAGATGAACATACACAATAATTATAAGTATTGTAAAAATATATTAATATTTTTACAATAAATATTTATGATTAGAATTCAAAAAAAACGTACATATAAAAATGGAAAACAGATTTGATTAAAATTTATTTAATGTTTATTAAATTGAGTAGGTATAGGTAAGAAAAATCTTTGTTCAGGCAACTTCTAAATTATTATAAGAAATCACTCCTTTCCATTGATTTAAAACTTTCAAGGGAATAGGTTCTTAATAAGTACTTAGGCACGATTAAATAAATGTGGTTTAAAATAAATAATTAGTTTATGACTGGTTTTGTGGCAGTAGCGCTATGAATGCAAAACTTAATATTATATACATTCTTACCTGTTCTGTTTATTGTTTCCTGTTCAGCTAAGGTACTTACATTAATTGGCAAGTTCCTATTTTAATTTTTCGTATCTACTTATTTGACACTTTCAGTTAAGTACTTCCATAAGTAAAAGTTCAATGTAGAGTCTTGGAATCGAAAAAAAATATGAACACAAATATGTAATGTAAGCTTTTCTTTTATTAATTAAATTAACTACTTCCTATTTTTATAAAATAGTTTTCTCATATAAAATTTATATTTTTTGAATGCTTATTTGAATGTATCCTGACATCGTCACACGGGCAGCGGAAAGAAAATAATCGTTAGAGTGAGAAAGTCCAACTTCGACTATTTAAAAGTCGATCATAATAAACCAAAATGTTTCATGAGTTATTGCCTAAATTTGGGCAAACTTACAAATATTAATTATTAACACTATTAATCACCCATTTTATTGCATTTGATATTTTAATAACACAAGTAAATAATAACATTTTTTTTTATTTCAACTTGCCGACGGCTCCAGAATCTAGATTAGGTATAGGTTTAGAGACATTCATTTTCAAAGAATTTACAATTCACTTATTCTAACGTTTCACAATATTTTATAAAGTTGT
>CAJQZM010038556.1:4379-14575 GCA_907164665.1 Colias nastes
CTATCGTTCTAACTTTATCTCACCTGTACAGATCTATCGTTCTAACTGTTGACGCCTTGTGTGCAAAATTACTATTTACACACACACACAGGCTCGCGAGTGCTCATCGGCCGATCGCCCCCCCGCCCCGCGCGCCTGATCCCGCTGCCCGCACTCTCAGCTCCGCGGCTCGTGCGAACAGTCGACACACGCATTAATAATTACAATTTGTTTGGACTTGTCTTTATGTAAATTGCCGAGCATAATTATAAACCTTGAACTACCATTACGACTTCTTATTTCATCATTTCACCGGCGACGAAGCCCCAAAGCCGCAACCAGCCTCTTCATTTTGGGCCTTACGAGCAGGATTTGAACCAGCGACCTATACAGAGGAAGGAATCGCGCACGTGGCAGCCGTTTCGCCGGTGAAGACATACAGAGCTGAGAGTCACCAGATTTGGAAGCATCGAACTCGCACCTACTTCAATTGGATATTTGTGAGAACCGGGGAAGTGGCGTTATTGTGAGTTCGTTCCAATTTTTTCCATTAGGAATTTAATATTGAATCTTTCAGATTCATTTCAATTGAAACTCATTATCTCATTTTGCTTTTTACTTTCGCCTTTAGTGCGGATCTAAAAGCCTTACCAATTATTATCTATTATTTGTTTCGTGCATTGATATATGCGGAAACCTCATTAAATCATTATCTACCAATTACATCGAGATTTAACTGCGGTTAATCTCATTTGAATTATATCTCATTTTGCTTTTTACTTTCGCCTTTAGTGCGGATCTAAAAGCCTTACCAATTATTATCTATTATTTGTTTCGTGCATTGATATATGCGGAAACCTCATTAAATCATTATCTACCAATTATATCGAGATTTAACTGCGGTTAATCTCATTTGAATAACATTAAATTAAAAACATTACCTAAGGAATATTTCTTTTCTTTCTCATTAATTTATAAAATTAATTGCAGCATTTTATTGCTATACAATCTCATAAAGTCATTTTCTAGTTCTCAGATTGTGTCGTCTGTACATAAACTGTTAAAAAACATATTTCATTAGAAACGTATTATAATTTATTACTTCGTTTTACAGTTGATCCATTGCGAATCACGCGCAGCGCAACGTGACTTGCATTCAGGTGGTAACGCGGCGGTAACCGATCGCTATTATACCGAATCACCCTCACTTCATATTCATAAATATAAGTATTTTCGTTTATTCATTTCATAATTATTTTTGCTGTTCTGTGTTTTTTGTGATTGATTAGTATCAGAGTTGTGTGATTTATTAGTAGTTCAGTTAAATTAATATATTTTCTATCGTAACTAAGTAGGTCAACTAAAATTATTAAATACAAAATGGATATTTCAGTTTTAAAAAAACAACGTGGTACATGTAAACAGAAATTAACAAATTTTAAAAAATTTTTAGATCCTCTCGATGAGTGTAAATCATTAACTAGACTTCAAGCAAGTGAACTTAGTGTTCGTTTGTCAAGATTTGAAGAACTTTATACCGAATTTGATAATATTCAAACTAATATAGAACAATTATGTGATTCTTCAGACGAGGAACGCGAGGAGTTCGAGAGCAAGTATTTTAGTACTTTCGCGGTTGCCAAGGAGGCGCTGGCGCGGAGCGGCGAGAGCGCCCCAGGCGGCGTCGACTTATCGGTCTCAGGTTCTAGTTCTGTGCACGGAGGTAGGCCAAACCTTAAACTTCCTACTATTCACTTACCTAGCTTTTCGGGTCGGTATCAGGACTGGCTTGAATTTCATGACACATTTAGTTCACTCATACACTCAAATGAATCAATTAACGAAATTACAAAATTTCATTACCTACGCGCATCTCTAAAAGATAGTGCAGCTTTGATTATTCGAGCGCTAGATTTTTCAGCTGATAATTATAGTATTGCTTGGGATCTACTCTGTGATCGCTACAACAATAAGCGACTTCTTGTCAATAATCACATTCAGTCAATTTTTAATATCGAAACATTAACTAAGGAATCATCCAAGGGTATGCGTAATATTATCGATAATGTAAATAGAAATCTTAGAGCACTAAAGACACTGAATTTACCTACTGAACACTGGGATGCACTTATCATCCACATTTTGTCGAATAAATTAGATTCAGTTACTAGTCGGGAATGGGAAACGTACCGCAACACATTTAAAGACTTACCTACGCTTGAGAATCTCCTTACATTTCTTAAAAACCGGTCTGATTTGCTAGAAACAATGGAGGAAGCCAGCGCTAAACGCCGGCACAGCGACGTCACACATAATCGTCAGAAATCATTAGTTGTCAATTCTTTATCTCCTCCTACTACGAATAATAAACCACAATATATTTGTCCGTTATGCAAGCACAATCATCCAATATACCGTTGTCAGAAATTCAAGTCACTTTCATTAGAACACAGAATGCAAAAAGCTAAAGGCTTAAAATTATGTTTAAATTGTTTGCGTCAAGGGCACAATGCCAACGCATGTAAATTCGAATCTTGCCGTTTTTGTAACAATAGACTGAACAGCTTATTACATAAACACTTACCTTCGGATGCGACGTCCTCAGCTCCCGATCAAAATGTTGTTCTATGCGCAGCGCCGCCGCTGGCGCAGCCCACACAGATGCAACCTGAAACAGAAAAACCTAAAAATTATAATACAGAAGACAATATCGTCTTATCAGCAATTCATAATAATTGTGTCTTACTGTCCACTGCTTTAATCCAAGTGCAGGATAAGCATGGCCACAAACACACAGTGCGAGCCTTATTAGACAATGGTAGCACATCAAGCTTTATTACCGAGAATTTATTAACTAAACTTGACTTACCGACCGCTTCGACTTCGTCATTAGTTGAAGGGTTGAATTCCCAATCATCACAATTAACTAAACGATGTGAAGTTGTCATATCGTCGCTTATCAACTCATACACGCAGAATATTAATTGTTTTGTAGTGCCGCGAATTACTCAAAACTTACCCACTGCGTATATTAACTATAAATTATTAAATATACCAGAAAACATTACTTTAGCTGATCCTACATTCAATGTGCCGTCTCAAGTAGACATGCTGCTTGGAGCGGACATATTTTGGAGTGTTTTATGCTCAAAAAATATATATTTAGGTAAAAATATGCCCACATTAAGCCAGACCACGCTTGGTTGGTTAATATCAGGTCTAGTTCAGATACCTAATAATTTAAATACAGTCCACTGCAATCATATTACTTTGTCTCATGATAATCAACTTCACGATCTTGTTTCACAAATTTTTGAGCATGAAACTGTACCTACTCATAAAAAAATAATCAGATGAAATTAGAATGGACACTACTATAATATTAAACTATTAAGCAGCTTAAAGAATTTAAAAATTATAAGATACAATACCATAAAATTAGATAAGTATGATTTTTTCTTATCTATCTACATAATAATATCATTTATTTTTAATTTTATAACATAGCGACCAAGCAAAAGAAAATAAGGGTCACCATATTTCAACTTAGAATAATTATTATTGTTTGGAGTTTAAAATCAATTAACTTATGTAATTTTTGAGATAAAACGAACAAAAATATAATAAACATTTTTTTTTTTTTTTTTTTAATTTTGGTGACAAAGTGTCAATTTTAACCAATATAAGGATTTCTCAAGTGGCTCTTATTTCTATTGAGAACTTAATATTTAGTTTGCCGCTAATTTAGGTTGTGATAAGTAAAGTACAAAGAAGTCAAATAAACAAAATAAAATATTATAGTCTCCAGTATTCTAGCCAAGTATAAAACCTACCTATGTATAAAAATTCAACAACAAAATCTATGTAGGAAAATATTACACACTACTACTATGTTGCGACTTGCGAGTTTGAAGAAAAGGCTAAAAGTTTCATTATTACTTCAATTTAATTAAGTTCAATATAAAAGTATATGATAAAATAGACTGTAATTGTCAAGATAAAATAGGATAGACAATGTTTGTAGATGAGTAAAGTATGCATATTTTATTTAAAATAATAAATGTCTGCAGATTGTTGTTGTACCAAGTTATATAAACATTTTAGATACTATTTTGATTTATATAAAAGTCTATTTGTTCTAGATATTATATTTTGTTGTTAAGTGATTGACGACCAGTCAATGTTATAAAGATTTATGTATTAATTAAATGTTGTCGTTTCTCGGGAAGGATTATACAACCAATCATGGGCAATCTTCCCGAACAGCGCTTGCATGCTGAGTTTCCGTTCACCAACACTGCTGTTGACTACGCCGGGCCGGTCATGATACTGAACCGTAAGGGAAGAGGAAGTAGAACCATGAAATCCTATCTTTGCATATTTGTGTGTTTAGCCGTCAAGGCCGTGCACATAGAACTTGTGACCGATCTGAGCAGTGAGTCATATTTAGCTGCATTAAATGGATTTGTTGCTCGTAGGGGCAAACCAACAAACATTTTTTCTGATAATGGAACAAATTTTGTAGGCGCATGTAACGAGTTATCTAAATTCCTTAAACAAAATTCTGATGCTATTAAATCACAAACATCGAACATGTCAATTGGCTTTAGATTTTCACCAGCTTATAGTCCACATTTTAACGGATTAGCTGAGGGTTCGGTTAAGTCATTTAAACACCACTTGAAGCGAGTAGTAGGTTGTACTAATTTAACTTATGAAGAAATGAATACGGTTCTTGTACAGATTGAGGCGATCTTGAACTCAAGACCCCTCACCCCTATTTCTTCAGATCCATCGGATCTTACAGCTCTCACACCATCGCATTTTTTAATTGGACGAACAATAACATTTCTGCCTACTCCTCAGGTCAAGGAAACTACTGCTGTGCACACTCTTTCACGATATATGAGAACACAGCAACTGAAAACCCATTTCTGGAATAGATTTCATAAAGAATACATTACAGAACTTCAAAAACGACAGAAATGGCGCAAAGATGGAGGACAGCTCAAACTTGGAGAAATGGTCGTAGTAAAAGATGAGCGACTGCATCCCAACCAGTGGCTTCTGGGACGAGTGACTCGCCTCCACCCCGGCTCCGACGGCGTGACCCGCGTGGCTGACGTCCTCACCTCTTCAGGGATACAACGACGGGCCTTCAACCGACTGTGTCCCCTACCCATCGAAGATCAGAACTCCGTTCCTGGGCCGGCAACATGTTGACGCCTTGTGTGCAAAATTACTATTTACACACACACACAGGCTCGCGAGTGCTCACCGGCCGATCGCCCCCCCGCCCCGCGCGCCTGATCCCGCTGCCCGCACTCTCAGCTCCGCGGCTCGTGCGAACAGTCGACACACGCATTAATAATTACAATTTGTTTGGACTTGTCTTTATGTAAATTGCCGAGCACAAATATAAACCTTGAATTACCATTACGACTTCTTATTTCATTATTTCACCGGCGACGAAGCCCTAAAGCCGCAACCAGCCTCTTCACTAACTTTATCTCACCTGTACAGATCTATCGTTCTAACTTTATCTCACCTGTACAGATCTATCGTCCGAATGCATCAACATACACTGCACTATATGATCTAACTTTATCTCACCTGTACAGATCTATCTTTCTAACTTTATCTCACCTGTACAGATCTATCGTTCTAACTTTATCTCACCTGTACAGATCTATCGTTCTAACTTTATCTCACCTGTACAGATCTATCGTTCTAACTTTATCTCACCTGTACAGATCTATCGTCGGAATGCATCAACATACACTGCACTATATGTTCCGCTACACCCGCGTCTACAAACTGACGCGAGTGTTCCGATTCACGTAACGTTAGCGCCGCTATACATTTCAGTGTTATGGCCGCTGCTGTTGGGTTGCTCTGGAATAAATATGCTTATTTTAACAAGAATTATTATTACAATTTTTAAACAATAGAAAAAAATCGATCACGAGGCCGGATCAAACCCGAGACTTTTTATGCAAGGGCGCATGGCGTGGATTCGAAACCCGCCTCGTAATCGATCTTTTTCTATGCTTTAAAAATATTTATAAAGCATTTGAATACTATAAAACTAAAATATCAAGAATTATTGTTATTATGAAAACAATAACCCCGACTGCTAATTTATATATTACTTATGTAATAGAATAGTGATAGTATTCTGACGATTACATCGACACCTAATAAGTCAAAAGATGTCCGGTGGTTTGGACATGCCAAACAAATTTGTATACATACATACACTCGAAAGACATAACCAAATATATAAACACGCAATCCTGTTAATAATTAACTAAGTCAAACTTTATTCGTAATAACATATCTATACTAATATTATAAAGCTGAAGAGTTTCGTTGTTTGAAAGCGCTAATCTCAGGAACTACTGGCCCGATTTGAAAAATTCTTTCGGTGTTAGATAGCCCATTTATCGAGGAAGGGTTATCACTACATAGTATAAAACAAAGTCGCTTTCTCTGTCCCTATGTCCCTATGTATGCTTAAATCTTTAAAACTACGCAACGGATTTTGATGCGGTTTTTAAAGTGAAACTTTTATTACATCGTCTCAAACTTTTTGGTCTGTGTAGCGCATGTCGCGTGACGGTCGGCTGCCGAGTAGGTATAAAGCAGTGTTCGGAAAAGTTTCACTTTTACCGTGGTTTCATAAAACCACACAACATTTTTTTAATAGATAGAGTGATTCAAGAGGAAGGTTTTAGTATATAATTTATTATGTTTAAGACAAAGCGGGCGAAGCTGCGGGCGGAAAGCTAGTAAGCTATATATCATCACCCTAAGACCAACAGGAGCGGAGCAATGTGGGTGAAATCGCGAGGCACAGCTAGTATTCAAATAGACTTCTTATAGAAGTGGTCATAAATCGTCAAAATATATAATAAATTAAGAATTTATTTTCAGTTTCATTTTTTCCTTAAATCTGCAAGTATTATTTATCTCTATTTTTCAATTGAAACGGCTTTGCACATGACGTCATTATTATCATTTTTTTAATTTATAGCAGAACGGCAAGTGTAATTGAAAAAATAGCACAAAAACTAAAGTTTTTTTGAAAAAAAAAAATCAGGCATAGGCACCTTTATAAAAATAAAAAGCAAAAATTGCAAAATTGAATTAAAATAAAATAACTTCAAACTTACGGAATGTCTCGCTAATATGGACACAATGATTGGAACAATTCCGCTTCGCACCAACTGCCTCTTGACATCATCGTTACCGGCGAGCGCTGTTATTCTGAAAGAAATTTATTTTTATGTTATAGCATTACTACTATTTTCATTCGTTCATTTATCACATTAACATAAATTCATAGAAAATTTACAAAAAAATGGTTTAACTGCGTATTTAGAATAATGCCGGTTTTTCACTTTGATAAGTTATGTGACCATGTTCTTAGACCAATAACATTCAACTCCGAGTTGTTAATTTGTTTAATCGATTTCATTGCTGTAAACTATTGTTAGTGATCATAACAACATGAATATTTATTTTTATACAAACTTTACTCAGTTACTATAGAAACAAATAAATCAATACTGCTTACAGACCAGTTAATTTTGCTCTTAGTGTGAACGAAAAAATGGCATTTCCAAATAACGGGGATCATCTCTCATTCGGAGACAAAAACATCGGATTAACAACAATAAACAACTGGCAGAAACACAACAGCGAAATACTAAAAGGCGACATCATAGGAAAAACCGATAAAAACACGTCAATAACAAAAAACTGCATCGTCAAAGTGAACCAAACATCTTGCAACGACTTTAGCGACAGCACAGATCAACTTAAACACAGATCCAGACATATCAACTATTGGAAATCTGAATTGGAAAGAGCTATACGGGACATCGACGCAGAAATAAATATTCTAGAAGCTTTACGTCAACAATTAAAAAACGCAATCGATACATTGAAGATCCCAGAATACATAACAGAGGAATGTCTAAACTTACGGCGCAATAGAATGCAATCTGACACTGTTTACGATGAACCAGAGGACGCTTTATACAACGAATCAGTTTTAATACAAAACGTTAAAAGACTACAAGCCGATATGCTAAGAGACATTGAAAGTCAAATGAACATGAACATAGCCGCGAAAGAAGCTCTAGAACGCGACTGGAGCAACAAATATCTTGCTTTCAAATACGAAACCCATAATTCAGAACTGCAAACTAAATCCAACAACGTCAAAGACTCAGCTGGTTCTACGAGATTATGCGAAGGACAATCCAACGTGCAATCATGGGAGCAATTCACAGTGAACGCGTTACAACAATTCAAAACTGCTATAGACAAATCAAAGGCGCTGAGAGAAAGAGTTGACGCATGTCTCATAAATTCAGCACGCGATTTGCGTTCTCAAGATATAGCTGTTAACAAGGCGTTAAGTGCTAGAATCGCGCGCACTGATCAAGTGAGAATCGAACTGGAGAATCAATTGAAACTGACGCTATCAAAGATAGTGGAAACAGAGAACATTCTGGAGATGCTACACGAGGAAATGTTGAAGGTATCGCAGAGGATTCAAGTGGCGCAAACTAGATTGAACGTTAAGCACTGTAGGCCGAACGTGGAAAATTGTAGGGAGGGTTCTCTAATCGGTTTGATCGAAGAAATACGCGATTTGAATGACAGTATGAGTCTGTTACAAAGACGTAGTTTAGAAACTGAGAAATTAAGAGCGGAGTTGATACACGAAAGAGGTAAATTGGAGAATGAAATAATTGTAAAGAAAAAAACACTGCATATAGATAACGAGCGGTGTTTGTTTTTGCGATCGTATTTTCAGTCCGCTGAGAAGTTATGCGGGTTTTAGGTTGGAAGGAAAAAGAAAGTATTGACAAAAACAAGAAAAAATCCAGAATGTGACAAGGTTAGATTACATAATAGCTTAGCATAATAGACACATACTTTTAAATTCATTGTGTGAAATAGATTAAAAACTGTGAATGCATGTTGGGCTGTCAGTGACCTATCAAGCATGTAATGTGTGTGGAATTTTTATTTTCAATAAATTATATTGTACTATAACACCATGTTTTTTTCGTATAACTTTGGTAATCCTTTTTATAAACTTATAATTCTTGGGTCTTGGGTTCAATTCCCGTTAAAAAAAATATTGTACTTAATGACCTGCAGTTTTATCGAAAGGATAATGTTTCTATTGTATTTAGATATACTATTAAATCAAACTTCAGGAACCCATAAAGTAATTTTATCAATCAGTTTACCTGCAAGCTAAACAAGTGCCAATTATTATCAAAGCAATATATATTATTGAATTGATAATAATTGGCACTTGAAAGTTGTACTTGTATTATATGTTTGAGCTTAAAATATTTCTATGCCTACTTTTTAATTTTTACAAAATTAACTTAAAAATCTAATAAACAGTGTGTCCCACTATCGTTGAGCTATAACCATTATGAAATTTATAGTTTTGCATGTGTAAAATATAAAAAAAAAAAACATTTAACAACAAAATGACGCAAAAAAAATAATAATTAGATTTTTTTAAAACTCTATGTTAACATCCATAGCATCGCAAAGCTAGCGTATACGACTCCGATAATGTGTTCATTGCGTCAATGAAAACATAATCTTAAACGTAAGCGCGCATGCTCGTGACAAAGGTGGTCAGTCAGGGGTGTACAATTAGAGTTTAAATTAAAATTCATTTATTTGCCAAGTGTTTAAAAATAAGTAACCATCTTCTAGTGTTTGATTTTACGCGAGTATTATACATTTAGAAATTAAAGACTTTTTAACTGATTTTAAACGCGACCCGTGACGACGCTCGCTGTAAAGTGTTCGAAACGTCGGGAAAATAATATAATGAATAAATCGCGTTTAAAATTCAAGTTAAAAAGTCTTTAATTTCTAAGTAGCCATCTGCTGGAAAAAAATGCGTCTGGAATTTTTTCAGTATTTTTTACGTAATCAGTGTATGAAAAACTATAACTTCCATTGAGCTTAGTTCGTCGACGTCAGGACACCCTGTATACATATAAAAAATACTTAAATTCTAGATAAAAAAAAAAAACTCACAGTTTCCCAGCTTGCTGAGCAACAGCCATATTCTCAAAGTTATCAGCGAGCACAGTGAACAGCACGCCACCATCGCACTCGGCCACTTTAGCGCACAGCTCGTGTCGGACCAGCAGGCTCGCTGACGT
>CAJQZM010038560.1:0-10231 GCA_907164665.1 Colias nastes
CCGCGCTGCGTCACCGTGTACCGCACGTCGCCCGCCTCGCTCCCTGCGCTCCCTGTCGTGTTACCGTAATGACACACGCGATACGCCCGATCAAAATAAATAACAAATTTACCTTAAACTACATTTATTATGCTAATCGATCACATTCATAATTTTATGGTAATTCATAACTGTATTGCTTTAATTAACGTGAACTCGTCAAAATTACACAGTTCTCGATTTAAATGCTTAAAGCTACGATCTGACTATTATCACGTTCGAGTTCCGTTTATTCACTCGAAAGAAATAATATTGCAATTTGCAGAGGATAGAAGGCAAAGAAAACATTATTTTTATACAGCATCAAAATATTTACATGCTTATTTTGTTTTGCTTAAATACACACAAATTAAATAATTCATACATAAAAGAAGATAGAAATGCTGCTATGTAAATAAGAGAGTCATCACACGGAAGGGCAAGTGACAACTTCACCGAGATCATATTTTCGGGCGATTTTCCGCATGTGATTGTCAGAATGATTGTGAACTGGATTTGTAACTTTAAGGATATTGTTTTTAGAGGTTATTCTCGCTCGGCATCTCTTCCCGTACTCCATGCACCGCCAGAAGGTCCGTCCGCTCCGCACGCTGTCCGTCACAAAGATGTATGGCTCGTAGATCAGTTGAAGGTGTCCACTTTTCGTTTGAATGAAATGTAGATCGCCTTTGTTATTGCTATTTACCGTACCTAAAACTGAATAATTTTCACGTTAGCGTTTATTGCTGAAAATACACCAAAAGTTTTTGAGGGGATTTTTTTGCAAATGTAATAAAACTCTACATATTATATCATAAAATATTTTATTTTAAAAAATCGTTGATTGATATTGTAGCACAAATTGTATTGTACTTGTATATACACTCACCGGCACGGAATCTTGGCCACTTACAAATTTGCCGATAAAAAACGTTTGAAGTGTTTTTCACGATTTTTTTGTATGCAGATATGTTAACATATTATTTGTTTAATTTTATGGTAAGAAATCATTAAGTTTGAGAATAATCTTTTACCACTTTTTAAGAGTTACTCGAAATTTGTGATTTGTGCGGTTAAGCCGAAGTTACGAATTGTTCGTTTTAAACTTTTTTCGATATCGTTTATGCCGTTTTAAGATATTGTTATTGTTGTACTGTAGTCAATGATCATAACAAACAATAAAAAATGCCGTTAACATCTGAACAACCTGCTCAGGCCATCACAATGTTAGACCAATGACTGCCGCAACATAAAGTACCTTATGTACAGTACGTACCACGTTCAGCGATGCACTATGCATAGAGAAGATACCAGGAGACTGCCAGCTACACGTGCAGACCAGGAAATGAAGGCGTGAGGTGCTCATCAGCTCGATAAGACCCGTTTATTGTTCAAGAGATATTCAGAAATGGCTTTCTGACAGTTTTTGAGATACGCCACCGGCTCTAAAACACCAGGATAATAAATGTGAGTGAGCAATCGGTGAGAAGACTAATGAAGGAAGTTAATTTGAAGGTTTGCAGACCAGCACGCCGTCCAGAACTCCTCAGACATCACAGAGAAGCACGTCTTCGTTTCGCACGAGAACATGAAAACTGGACCCACAGCCAGTGTGCTCGTGAGATGTTCACAGATGACTGCTAAGGCACTTTACGAGCTTCTGATAGCCAAGAGTCAGTATAGAGAAGACGAGAAGAGAGGTTTTCACCCATCACCACGCTCAAACTGCGATTTTTCATGGAGGGTCAATAATGGTATGGGAAGGTATAAGTTCCGATGCTCGCACGGAGTTAGTTATCATAGATAATGGCTTAAATTTGATCAGGTACATAGAGAAAATTCTCCAGGAACATGTTCAGCCCTATTACAGGTTTATCAGTGAAGAAAATTTGCTACTAATACACTATAACGCATGTCCGCGTGTCGTACGATGCGTATAAGAGTACCTTCAAGAGGTTATTATTGAAAAATTGGAGTGGCCAGCTCGTAGCCCGGATCTTAATCCAATAGAACACATCTGAGACATGCTTAAAAGAAACATAAAGTTCGATTCCAACCCACCACCAATGTTAGATGAGCTTAGAAATACAGCTGGGGCCATTTGGTACACTATAGCTCAAGTGGACATCAAAAATGTCTTCTAGAGTATGCCAGACTGGATGCAAACAGTGTTTAAGGCAAGAGAAGGAAACACCCTATATTAAAAGGTTCAATTTTTTTTTATGGAAACGTTCTTTCTAATTTTTGTGCATTTTTAAGAAATCATTTAAATTTCACAGGAAAAGCGTAAATTCTTGTTTAATTCATATCTACGCGGTAGTACTTATTATAAACTTCCAATTATTACTAAAAGTTAGTAAAAACATTAAAGTAACTAGTTTTGATTAAATTTTAATTGAATTTTGTAGTAGAAAAGAAATAGTGTTATTTTACGCAAAAATTTGCAGTGGCCAAGATTCCGTGCCGGTGAGTGTATATCCATACTAATATTATAAATGCGAAAGTAACTCTGTCTGTCTGTCTGTCTGTTACTCAATCACGCCTAAACTACTGAACCAATTTGCATGAAATTTGGTATGGAGATATTTTGATACCCGAGAAAGGACATAGGCTACCTTTTATTGCGAAATATGTACCACGGGCGAAGCCGGGGCGGACTACTAGTTATATATAAATAAATAAATATTAAACGTTTCACATAATTAATCAAACGACAGGTGTATGAATGAATCATCCGATATATTATCTCTTAAAGTATTTCAAGACAATGAAATAAAATGGTAAAAGGAAGTTTAATTTTAAATATTTTATTTTATGATGACTTTCTATGTACAAGAAAGTCGTAGTATTAAACACATATTTATTGTCACTATTAAAGTAATGAAACGTTTTTTTACAAATAAAGTAAATACTTATACATTATATTATATAGATATTTTAAGTAGTTAAAAAAGTAAGTAACTAGTAGTAAAAATATAATCTATAAGAAAAAATATTTTTTATTTAATATGGACGTCTAAATCTAAACTATTAACTAAGGTCTATGACAAAAAATATTAACACAATATAATTCTACAATACAACAACGTACCATTAAGAGTACCTACTTACACAACTAACGTCTTCAATTTTAACTTAAGTTTTTATTATTTTATCTATGCGATACAAAAATAGGCATAAAGTATCACAGTAATCGACAAATCTGGTTCACAAACCATAACTATATACAAACATTATTTGGCAGCAAAAGGCGTCTATTTTTTCATCCAGTGCCACCTTAGATCATTAAGTAATGGATAACACTCGCAGGCGTTTCCCCTTTTGCCGAGGTATAAGATTATTCGAATCGAAAAATCTTATGCTTTCATAAAAACTACTTGCGTAATCGATTACAAACACTCTGCGTATTCGTAAAACATCGAAAGGACGTCTGCGAGTGCTCCGCTAAAAATGCCGTTTTGCACTGTCAAGTCTTGCAGAAGCAATTCAAACATGTCGAATATTAAAAAAGATGGAATAACCTTTCATTTGTGTATATTTTTTTATTTTTTTAACGTACATTTCTAATTAAATGCAATTTCTAATAATCGTCGATGTATCGTTTAGCGATATGATCAAGACAAATAATCGAGTCATGTTTACTCGATCATTGATGCGGCCCCACGAGACTATCATGGAAAGAAAATATAGAAATTTAATCTTTATGGACTAAGAGATAAAGTTGAATTTAAAACGCGATAATGAACCGCATTCCTTACGAGACTATCTTTTAAAGAAATACAAATTTAATCTTTATGATCTAAGTTATAAAGTTGAATTTAGAACGCGATATTGAACCGCGATTGAACGAGACAACTTGGAATAAAATACAAATTTAATCTTTATGAACTTAGGGATAGAGTTGAATTTAAAAACTCGTCGCTTAAAAGGTCGTAAATTTTTACGACTTTCGTGACACATATTATTTTTGTGAATGTGTGATTGTGTTTCATTGTGTTTCAATAGTGTGAGTTACCCTCCCCGCACTAAAATCAGCAGAAAGTTTAGTTAGAACATTTGCCAGCGTACTCCATCCATTACTTAATGATCTAAGAGTGCCACCCTTCATATTAGGCCTGTTAGCAATGGGTATTACCTATTCTATTCTATACTATCAAGGTGTTTGTCAAGTAGTTCACACTACAAAATAACTTTACACAATAAACAATTTATCATTTTACAATTATGTATACATATTTGGATCAATCAATTTTTAAAGGTCCCGAGCATAATATTCTCCTAATTTTTTCATTTAGAAGAGGATTCTTCGTAGATTAAGATTATATAAGCAGCAGTGATGTTGATTAAATACATATGTAGATTTAACTTCACGAACCGATCTTTTCACGGCAAATAATGTCCTTTGGACAACTTACACAATAGTACTACGAATTCTTCTAATAATAAATAATATTTTGATATTTGTTTTATGTACACCCAAAATACGAAATATTTTTATTAAAATTGAAACGAATGATGTATTTTACAAAAAACTATTAAGGCGAGGTTGTTACGTATTGTATTATTGATTTTACTTAATTAAAATGAACTAATTCTCGATAAAACTGAATTAATGAAGTACAATTATGTGATTTACATATGGGGACATCTTAGTTGTACAGGAGACATATTTGGTTGTCTATGGGACATTATTTGTTTGTTCAAACGATAATGACCACCATCTAACCATGAAATATTATATTATTAAAAGGTAATTATTGTGTTGTATGAAAAACAATATAAAGATACCTAATTTACTTACATTTGATATGGTTTTCAGGGTTCACATTTAGAATTCAAAATAAAACAGCTTTTACTAATGAGTCAAATAGTTTACTCTCATAACTTATGTATTATATTGCGGTCTTAAATTCGCTTCCCTTCTTTCAAATAGATTTCCTCTTCTCGCACCCATTCCAACCATTGTATTTGTCCTTTTACATTTCCGCTATTAATTTTTATTTCTTTATCGTGACACTGAACACAGACTCCACACATACAATCTCTTTAATTGCTGTTGCAAACTGTTTCCATTATCAGTACGCCAGTATCTATTGCATTAATGACTCCTTTTCGTCTTAAAGCCTTGAATTTATGTTCGGCATTTGTGTGTGTTTTACAAAGACACAATATGTGAGATAATAAAGGGAAACTTTAAATGTAGTTTAAAATAACGAATGACAAAAGTGACGGGAGGTTAAGTGACGGAAGTTAAAGTGACGGGAGTTAATGTGACGGGAGGTTAAGTGACGGGAGTTAATGTGGCGGGAGGTAAAGTGACGGAAGCTAAAGTGACGGGAGGAAGTGACGCAAGTTAAAGTGACGGGAGGTAAAGTAACGGGAGCTAAAGTGACGGGAGTTAAAGTGACGCAAGTTAAAGTGACGCGAGTTAAAGTGGCGGGAGTTAAAGTTAAAGTTGGTCAAAATTATTTCGATTTAGGGAATAGATACTTATAGATAACAAAGGGAAACTTTAAATGTAGTTTAAAATAACGAATGACAAAAGTGACGGGAGGTTAAGTGACGGGAGGTAAAGTGACGGTAGTTAAAGTGACGGGAGTTAATGTGGCGGGAGGTAAAGTGACGGAAGCTTAAGTGACGGGAGGTAAAGTGACGCAAGTTAAAGTGACGGGAGTTAAAGTGACGGGAGGTAAAGTGGCGGACGTTAAAGTAACGGGAGCTAAAGTGACGGGAGTTAAAGTGACGCGAGTGAGTGGCGGGAGTTAAAGTGACGCAAGTTTAAGTGACGGGAGGTAAAGTGACGAATATGTCTCTTCCATTTATTGTCGGTCTAAGTATGTAGAAGGGCCGGTGTTTTATAAAATTGAAATATGAACATTTGAGGCCCGGATTCTCAGCCTTAAAAGGCTTGAATAAATTTTTTAACGAGTCCAAAAGGTAACCTTTTTGGTACTTTCTCTTTGCCCCTAGTTACGGTTTATTTTTTTCCAGCGGTATTCCTCGATACATCATCCCTCAAAAAGAAACATTGAATTTTTTTTCTAAATTCTGAATCTTCTCTGCGTCCTGTTATCTTTGGCTTGAAATTTCCTTTTGCGAACCCCAAACCGTCCTTTATAATTGTTGTCTTTTGCCGTGCATAGGTAATGTTGTCAAATGTATTCTTCACCGTATTTTTTTTTCTATTCTTTATATTTTTGTATCTTTCTTTTAAAGCGTTTGTTAGGGTCCTGTATTTAATTTCTTCACTGGCTTGTTTTTCTTTTGCTTCAAGTGCTTCTTTAGCCTTACGATGAGCTCTTTTCTTATGTTTTTCATATTTTACCTTCCACTTATTTGCTACATTTTTTAGTTTCAAGTTTTCTTTATATAACTTGGTTCTATCTCATCGATTTGTTTTTCTTCTTCTCTTTTTAATTCTGGAGTTCAAAGACGCAGCAGGAGAAGAGGGAGGTGGAGTGGATTTATGTTGTTCTTAAGGTAAATTGATTTCCTGCAAAATGGATGGAGAACTGGGAGGTGTATCGTTATAATGATATTGCGAACAGCTTTTGTTCATCGTCTTTGTTGTCGTTTGCGCAATTTCCAAATTATTCTGCATTTTCTTTTTTCCTCCAGCTCCATATCCGCAACCAACTTTTTATTTCTATGATAACTTTCCCGTTTTTGTCTTCTCCGTTCAGCCAATTTATCTGGGTCTGCTTTAAGCCTTTCTCTATAGCGTCTTGATTTTTTTATCTCCAACAATCCCATTGTCATATCTAAAAAATGTAAAAATTACAATTAAACTAGACATACAATCGCGTAATTAAAATGTTTTCCCGAAACAGCCGAGTAATAAACAAAACATGAACTATTTATCTGTTAAAGTAAGTTTTAAATTGTCCATGGGACAACTACTTTGGTTGTCCAAGTGAATGGTTGTCCGCAGGACATTTTTAAAATTTTGAGCCGCCAAGCAAATACTATTGTTATTTAATATATAAATCTCAGCTCACACTAAAATAAAGACAAAAGCGCATCTCGTGTAGTATAATTTTTAACAACGCATCAAGTACTTTCGTTTTAATCACAGTTGTCCGACGGACTTACAAAAAAGCCGAGCCAACCCACACTCACCAACGTCGCACGGACGACTGTTGCCGTGATTTTATACAAATCAAAACGGCGTTTGAGCCCGACAGTTAATTATTGTGTTTGACTTGTTCTTTAACGTTATGTTTCATAACTAAATTTCGGTTGTCCGTGAGACCTGTGCCATGTAGATGATTTATGGAGACAAAAGTAAAATGCCTGAAAATCGTATTATATTTTTGTCAATAATTATGAACTGAAACAAGAAGTGTATTTGGTATTTATGGTCGTGATAGTATGTGTTCGTTATGCGAAGTTAGTTAATGCATTGTGGTTTGGGGACAAATGTGATAGTACTGGAAAATTGCATTTAGTCTCTTGGACAACCATGAAACTACGCACAAATTAATAAAACAAGTTAAATATGGTATTAAAAGGAATATAATTAAAACCAATTTAACTCTTTATTATATCATGTTTATTAATTAATTATCGTTCAGGGATATGATGCGTGTACCGTCGGACCAATAAAAGTTGATCGACTCATTTACTATTTACTTATTTTTTACCTTCCTTACCTATCTTTTATCTATCTATGAATAAATACAATAAAGTTATAATTTAGGTCTTGAATTTTTCTCTTCTCTTACTTACAGGAATCGAAAATTTCCTACAACTTCCATGGAGCTATTAACTATTACTACGTACAACTTCTTACATTTTCCCATTCATGTTGGTCATTATAAGCTTAAAGTAAACTTCATAGAAGGTTCAGAGGAATATTTTTTGGAATTAAATATCAACCTTATAATTAACTAGCTGTGCCCTGCGGTCCTCAATAAATGGGCTATTTAACACCGAAAGAATTTTTCAAATCGGGCCAGTTGTTCCTGAGATTGGCGCGTTCAAACAAACAAACAAACTCTTCAGCTTTATAATATTAGTATAGATTAATTAACATTGAAAAAAAATATTCATGTTTCAATCTGGATCGTAATTCTCTTCTTCTCTGAAATAAGAAAGGAACAAAACACACATAGTCTAACATCATTAATTATTACATAAGTTAATATTTAATAAAAAAAAACGACGTGTGGCACTCGGGGACTGCCGCGGTAAAGTTATTGCATGCTATGCCTTCAAGCCACACCTCCGCCCGTCGGAGTGGGGAGCGTGAGGTTTTTTCGTTACGGAATTTCTCGATTCGGTCCCCGCGCTCAAGGCCCGCGATAGAAGCTATGCAATAGCTTAAAAATCATTTAACTACTTCTTTTTAAGATTTCGATCAATAACTACTACGAATGTAGGAAATATAATCATAATTACACGTAACGGTATAATACAGTGTTCGCCGGACACCGCTCTTCTCTACCTTTAGGCTTTAAGCTCAGTATAAAACAGTTCGTTTTAACTTTGGCTTTTACAGTCTTGCTTGATGATAACTGTTACTTGCGCCTACCTTTTATTCTATTTTTTTATCTGATCATTGTAAATGATTAAGGCGAAAACTAAAACCTTTTTAAGCTTTGAGAATTGGCATAGAAATGTAAATTACCTATAGTACCCGGTAAATCGTGATGTTTACGCCTTTATACACCTACGCACTCGCATGCGGCAGCGAAACAACGAAAAAACTGTCAGTAGTATGGCAGGTTTTCGCATATTATGATATGTCTCACTCTAGCACATAGATAGATGAAATAGTTGCGTCCTTGTCAGTATTGTTTCGCAAGGAACTGCGAAATGGCCGTTACACAGACGCATACGTTTCGCTAGTGATGTTTCGCATCGCAAAGCGTCAGATCGCGTTCTGTCGGTGAGAACAGATTTTCGCGCCATGGATGCCGAAAACACTGAATTATTTTTGCATTCTATTCGAGATTATCCCGTATTATACGCAATTGGACACGCAGATTATAAAAATACGTACAAAAAAGAGGTAGCATGGAGAAAACTTCAAACATGGAGAAAATTACAATGGCACAATGGCATATCATTGCGAAAAAGTTGCGAAAACATTGCTGTGTACTAACGTTCCGCAGAGATTCGCTGCCGCATACGAATGCGTAGGTGTATTAACGCCTTTACGCCGTTAGTACACCGACGCATTCGCGTGCGGCAGCGAATCTCTGCGAAACTACTGCGTAGCGAAATATCTGCGGAACGTTAGTAAACAGCAATGTTTTCGCAACTTTTTCGCAATGCGTCTGTGTAATGGCCATTTCGCAGTTCCTTGCGAAACAATACTGACAAGGACGCAACTATTTCATCTATCTATGTGCTAGAGTGAGACATATCATATGCGAAAACCTGCCATACTACTGACAGATTTTTCGTTGTTTCGCTGCCGCACGCGAATTCGTCGGTGTACTAACGGCGTTAGTTGAAAATATCAATAAATTTCAAACGAAATTTGATTAGAATTTGAAAGGTTCATGGTAATATATTACCTGATTGTACGCGAATAATAATTATAGATGAGAGAAATTTACGTAAGCATAAACACGTTTTTTCTAGAGTTCAATAAAATAATGAATAGAAATTGTCTTTGTCTTGTTTGTAATTGTCTTTAGAATTGTGGATAAATCTCACAATAAAATAAAAAAATATATAGGTACAGCTATTTACAGCAATATTAAGAACTAGCTGCTCCGCGCGGTTTCACCCCCGTGGCTCCACTCCTGTTGGTCGTAGCGTGGTGATATATACCCTATAGCTTTCCTCGATAAATGAAATAAGTTTTTAAATCGGACCAGTAGTTCCCGAGATTAGCGCGTTCAAACAAACAAACATACAAACTCTTCAGCTTTATAACATTAGTATAGATATGGGCAACAAACATTTATGAATAACTAACAAATTGAAAATATCTCCTGGCTAAGTTTTGGTAAAGAGTTTTACTCAATTACAACAGGGATTACCCAATAACTAATTAATTCAACGGCATTAGATAAAAGTAATTCAGGAACTAAGGTCTTAACAGTTGGCAGGATGATAAGAATGCAATAAAAATAATCAGAACTATACAGAGTGATAAAAACAATGGAATATAATAACACCATTGCTTCACCTGCTAGCACACATAGCTAATAAGGGGGCGTCCATAAATTACGTGACAAGTTTTAGGGGGAAGTCGAGT
>CAJQZM010038560.1:10241-25254 GCA_907164665.1 Colias nastes
AATCCATTGCATAGCGAATGGGTAACATTTTACTAGTAAGACCGTTAGATTATTTCTAACGTAGTGAACACTGGTATAAACACTAAAAATGTTAAATTTATATTTGTGTGATTTTAAGTTATCACTGATCATGTTTATGACCATAATTCATAATTTTAAAATAATATTTGAGAGAAGTTTATAAAGTGCAATTATGCAATACATACTGTATGGTACAAATTAAAAAACATATTAATATATTCTTACTTATTATATTTATGCTCTGCCGGTCTGCCCTATTCCTCTCCTCTAACTAACTTCCTTCCTGACGTCTGGTTGTCTGGAAGAAATCGCTATTTAGCGATAACACCGCCATTTGTTTTATTTTATAATTAGATTAAGTTCCTAGTTAAGTTATTGAGGAATAAAATATGAATAAATAAATAAATAAATAAAAAACTTTCTGCTCCTTAAGTTTACGGAGACGAGTTAAAGGTAGAACGTCTACCAGGTGGATTGACGTTGTGAAGAAGGTTATTATCAAGAATCAATACAAAGCAATACATCTGATCTCTTATCGCCAAGCATGGAGGAGACTAGTAATCTGTCACAATCATCAGCAGTAACAAACCAAAAGAGGTAGTCAAATAATTTATTTGGTATACCTTTTCCAAAATTTTTGGAATACATGTTTTTCCATGATCACCCACTAGTTAGCCTTATGTTTACTTACATTATCTATATTTACTTACGTTTTTTTTGGTGCACAATAAAGTATTTTTGTTTGTTTGTTTTTTTTTTTTCAATCATTTACTATACAAGTGATATTCTTTATCTTAAATAAATAAATCTTGGCCTATTATTCTTATCAATATAAGTTTTGATAAGGTTTCTGATGATTGGTCGTTTTTAAAAAGGATAACCAGCTGTAAGGAATAAATGTAGGTTTTTGAGGATGGGTAGATGTTCAATTTGTTCACATACTTCACTACATAGTATAAAACAAAGTCGCTTTCTCTGTCCCTATGTCCCTTTGTACGCTTAAATCTTTGAAACTACGCAACGGATTTTGATGCGGTTTTTTTTAATAGATAGAGTGATTCAAGAGGAAGGTTTATATGTATAATAACATCCATTAAATAGTGGAGAAGTACTGTTATTTTTGAGGTTTCTAATGTGATGTCGTAAAAAATTACATTTTTTCCGCTTACATTGCAAACGCAGGCTGAACCCTACGAGTTTTATCAAAATAATGTACTAAGTATTGTACACATTGAAAAGGTCTACAGAAAAGTCCGCGATGGTATATGTCTATCTCTTATGGATAACCCACAATAACTTTTTTTTGTCATTTACTTTTTACGACAAATAATGGTTAATTTTCGAAGCGATTTTAACCAATACAGCATTAACCCTTAACGAATTAAATACCTTGAATACATTGTTCATTTAATATAGATCTATATGGCCCTTTACACCGTATGATTTAAGTGAATATTTTCGAAGATATTACAGATTTAAAAATTGCGGGACGTAGCGTTTGCGAATTGCGGCGGTACCGGCCGGCCGCCATTGCACCCGTGCGAAGCCGGGGCGGGTCGCTAGTTAAATATAAAACCAGATTGAAATTTTGTGACAGAGATAGATTACAGTTTGGAATGACTCATAAACTTCATCTATAAGGTATCAATTAAGTGTATCTGCAAAGTTCACATTGTCTCCGCTAGTATTAAAAAGATATTCATTATAAATTAGCTCAAATCTACTTGATCGATTTTAAACTTTTTTCCCATTGGATAAGTAACATCTATCCCCACTAATATTATAAATACGAAAGTTTATGGTCGATGGATGGATGGATGTTTGTTACTCTTACACGCAAATACTACTGAACCGATTACAATGAAATTTGGTATGTAGGTAGCTGAAGACCCGGAATATTTATATTATTATATCTACTGTATAGAAATAAGTCGGGTTTTCCTTCCTGACGCTATAACTCTAGAATGCACAAACCGATTTCCACGGTTTTGCATTCTCTGGAAAGGTCTTGGGCTCCATGAGGTTTATAGCAAAGAAAAGGTGTCTCTGGTGGCGAAACGGAGTTCGCCCGGTTTGCTAGTATATTTATAAGAATTCTGGGTGAACCCATGACAAATGTCTACACTCATATAAATGTACAATATTTTTATTACGATTTTTTCAACTTTACAATAATCTCTGATTAAGCTCTTTAAATAAAGATTAAAAAACACTTTATAATATATTAGTTCAAAACATAAATTGAAAGAGTGTTCTTATCTTAAAAAAAACTAACTGTAATCCCATGATTACTGGCATCTTCTAAGTATTATAAATGCAAATAGTCATGACGCCTCGAATAAGTTTCTAGGTGTTTTTTTATACTTATCAGTTACAATCGGAATGTTATAATTAAAATTCTACTAATATTATAAATGCGAACGTTTCTGAGTATGCATGTATGGTAGTTTGTTACTCTTTCACGTAAATATAATGAAATTTAGCACATAGAAAGTAACTTGGATTATAGGATAAGTTTTATCCAGAAAATCCCAAAGGAACTATGCGGGTTTTTCTTTAAAAACATGGGCGAAGCCCCCT
Source organism: Colias nastes (assembly GCA_907164665.1). Lineage (NCBI taxonomy): Eukaryota > Metazoa > Arthropoda > Insecta > Lepidoptera > Pieridae > Colias > Colias nastes. Next base: position 12,843 of record CAJQZM010038560.1, read on the forward strand.
GCCAAAAGCTTGTATAGAATAAGAGATAAAGTGAAGCATAACATATAAGGAAATCACTTCAAATTAATATAATAATACTAGCTGCTTGTCCCAGCACCACCCGGATTGAACCAGGATAAAAGCACAATAAAAACTACATCACTTGGAAATAATGTATCGTTTGGCTGATGAAAGAATTTTTGAAATTGGTTCAACAATTTTCATTTGAATTGTTAATGTACAGTATCAAATTTTGAACTTCATGTAAAACATAAATGGACAAATATATTTATTTTATTTAATTTCATGATACTAGCTAGAACCATTAGCGTAACTTACATGGTACCTGCGTAAAAAGTAGCCTATTTACCTATCCAGACTATTATTCTACCCCTAAACCAGATTTCATACTAATCGAAAAAGGTGTTTCTGTTTTAAAACGTGACCAACGTCCAAACTTGCAATAGATAAAATTGGATATGATATTGCAGCCGCCCAAGCTGTTATGAAACAGCAGCTTAAATATAACAAATAATAATTAATTTACTTAACCTGTGTAGGTTTTGAATTTTTGATATTCAGAATAGTTATTAGGAGATATTTACTTTAAAATTTAAATTCATAAATTCAAAATTCTTTATTTGGAACATAAAACAAAGTTTACATAAACTTAAATTACGATGACATCCGTAAAAGCATAAGAGCTGTGGCACGGATGCCAACGCCCACCTCCGTAGATGAAATAAGTTCCATCCTATAACAATTTTAACAATCTTTCTTATCTATTTTTTATTTATATATATGTCTACATCAAAATATAATACAGTATTAACATAAATAAAAAAAAATATTTAGTATTTATGGCTTTTAACATGCATGTCATGAATGTTATTGAACTCTACAAAATAAACAGTTAAGAAATTTGTATGGAACGATCTTAATTTTGTTTTATTAATTATTTAAAGATACATTTTATAGATATTATCAGCTGAGATTTCAAGGATTATATATGGTTTAATAACAGTTTAATTAACAAATGAAACTGATTGCTATATGAAGAATATTATTTAAGCTATGAATATAACATAAATAAATGGTTGCATTCATTTTATTTAATGAAAAATTTTAGTAAAGTTTATGTTTCAACATATTTCATAATCATTGAATAAACTTTAATGTTAAAAAATGCTTTCATAATAGAATGAGCAAACAAATTCTGTATTTTACACATACAACCTACTGTTTTCAATTTCAAAATTCATGTTTTATGACACTTGTCATACAAATACAGAAACAGCTATAGAAAGGGAAGATGCAAACTAAGGTGTTCATATTTTGGGTGTTTTGTTTTATTTGCCTTTTTTAAATAAAATACAGCGTCACTGTGCTTTTTTATCACTTTAGTGTAATAATAAGACTTTACAGATCTTTCCTCCTAAATCATGAGTACTTCTATTTAATTGAGCCAATATTATGCATTATGTTAAAATATTACCAAATAATGAGTTATTTATTAAAAATTTTAAGCATGAAAGTAGCATTAATAAAAACAAGAGTTCATACAGTTTCAATTGATAATGGTCATTTGTAGGTTATGTTTACAAGCTGCAAGTATTTAGAGAAAATATTAGAGGTTGATTTAATACGTGTAGCTATCGTAAAAGAAATTTAATAGGAACACGAAAGAGAAGCCATTCGACAACAAAAACAACTTCTAGAATAAAATTAGAATGAAAATAATACTCAGATTGACAACATGTATATTCCTTTGCATGTCGTCAACTTGCTCGTCGACTTTCCCCATTAATGTAGATCTAATAAATAAACAAATTTCTACATACCCAAAGGGTATCCATAAAACCACATTCACTATTTCACCCATTCACTAATAAACACTTCAATTATTTGCAAAACAACACCAAACTTTGAGACGTAAACACGTTCACACGTATAACTCACTCATATGCAAAATTCAATAGATTTTCAGTAAAAACGATAAATATGCTCCATTTATTTAATGTTCTTTTTGTATTTAGAGAAGATACACTCAAAAGAAATAGTTACAATAGAAATAATACTCAAAATAGTAAACAATCTGAAGTGACACAAATACTACCATAGATTCACGGCGTTTATACGACTACCACAAATAACGGAATTGAGTTCCATTACGCGCATGATACATTATTACGCATCATATAATAATCTTATAATATTCTCTAAAATTTAAATGAGATGAATTCGATGTGAAATGGATACAGCGATCTGCGATCATTTCTATGTGGATTATGTATTTTTTTATCCATTTCAAATGGTTCAAAATTTAAATTTATCAAATGCAACCAATGTGAAATCAATCACGTTCTATGCTTCCTTAATTTATATTAAAAATAAGGTGATAATAATTATTACAGCCAAGTTAGAAACTTTAACAACTTTTGACCGTAACTTTATTTTAAAATTAGCGACACGCAGTGGATACACCACAGGATACACACAATATGTCAGTCTATACGTCTTGTGAATAAAAAAAAATAAAAATATAAAATAGGGCAATAATGTTTAAAAGCACAGTAACGCAGTTATTTCTAAATTAAGCGCCATCTACTGGTATCTACTGAATTTGATTTAATATAAAAGTCGTCGGCTGTTATGCACGTAGTGCCATCTAGCGATGAATAGATTACCCTCGAGATTACCTATTAAATTACATATTATAATATAATTAGGTATTATGTAGTGTTACGCATATTTTACTCTCTATATTTTATTAATGTTTATTATTATATGCACTTATTAGGCAATTTCTCCTTTTTTAATGTGTTTAAACAAGCAAGCAATAAAATGGTCAATAATAAAGAATGAGTCGTCTAAGAAAATTTCTATAAAGCATTCCTTATATTTTAAATTAGGTATATATTTATAATCTTTAATAGAATTTTATTTTCTATGGACAATGTATATTCTATGGCCAACACATATTCGGTTATAGTTTGGTTATAGTGCCACCCAAGAAGCTTATATCTAATACACTATAAGCTTCTTGGTGCCACCAGTGCCACAAACTTATCTGACCCGGTGACGGTGTCACTGATGTCGATTTCTTTTTATTTAAACAAAATATTCCTTTATGAAAAGTCTGTGAAAATGTGACATTTCAAAATGGCGGCACGTAGTTCCAGATTTTGCCACCGGGTCAGTTAAGTTTGTGGCACTGTAAGTAATTAATTTGATTGCGTGATTGCACGTATACCTAATAATTTGACAGAATTTAAATTTTAAGTTTGATGATAGATATTTCAAAAATTTTGAATCTGTTTCATAGTTATTGATCTATCGCTAATGTTTTTCACCTACCCTAACCGCAAACTTTTGTATAAAATATTAAATCCTAATATCTATGTTTCGGAACCGGTTGTAAAATCGAGTGAAAATGTTAGTGAAGTCGATGGAACCGATACCTACTGTGTTTGTAAAAATATAAAACTTGTATTTTTTCTTAATTTCAATTTCCATAAAACTTGTATTTTTTCTTAATTTCAATTTCCATTCAGGAAAGTCCTCTTAATTTTATTGGTGATTTCAGTTCAGCTATAGCTACATAGTTAATACCTATAATTATAATGAAGCAAGTATTTCATCAAACAAATTGGACCGAATTTGTTCCCGAAATTAGCGCGTTCAAACAAACAAACAATTAAACAAAATATTACTAGCTTACCGCCTGCAGCTTCGCCCGCTTTGTCTAAAATCTCATAAATCAATTATACTAAAACCTTCCTCTTGAATCACTATCTATTAAAAAAAACCGCATCAAAATCCGTTGCCTAGTTTTTAAGATTTAAGCATACAAAGGGGCATAGGGACAGAGAAAGCGACTTTGTTTTATACTATGTAGTAAGGATACGTATAGATCTGTTTTATTTTAACAGATATGGCAAAGTCGAGCAGTCTGTTGCAACGGCCTTTATCAGTTTCAAAATAAAACAATTTTTACTGTTTAAATTTTTATTTAAAAACATTGAGATATACATATGGAGACGACACCGCCTACATCACTTATGTTCCGCTCAACATACGCCATATGGCGTAACTGCACGCTCATTTTTTATTTGTTTTAAAGTGAAACGCATCAAATATGCCTTCGTGTGTGTTACGATATTGCACAAATAATACAAATAATACGGAAAAGTGCAAAGGAATAACTTTCATCGGTAAGTACCTAACTAGATAATAATTTTTAAAACTTAGTTAGAGCAAAAAAATGGCGCACAGATTTTGTTCGTGGTGTCTCCTCCATACGTAGTAATATTATCTCAATGTTTAAAAAGTAGCATTCTCCATTTTAACACTCCCCCTGAATATATGTATGTAACCGACTCCCTTAGACTGTGACCCACTTTTAACGGACAGATTTAATTCAAACATTATAAACTTATCAAGGTCCGGTAAAACATTACAATAACTTCATGGCAAGATCATAATATCAATCGGCAACATTCTAATGGAGACATAGGTACATAATGCTCCGCTTCTATTCATCAGCTATTACCTTTTTGTAGCATACTTGCATAGAACATCTCTGGAGGAAAAGCACGTTTAGCTAAGCGCTGCGTTTACTTACCTTTGTAAGTCGCGCGCCCCCGAAAATTAACTGTGCGGGGAAGATGCGCAGCTCGAGCTGTGTGACGTATTGATAGTAGGCACCGCATATAGCTATATAGTCCATTGAAAAGTACATTTGGGGTTGCATTTTTTAGAGGACGCAATTTTATTTTTTTGATGTGTAGGGGGGGGGGGTCTGTGTGAAGCTAAAACCAAGTTTGTGGGGTCGCCACCCTTGTCCCACGGCCGCCATCTTGAAAATAGCGGCTGATATGGTTTTTACGATATATCTCTTAAACTATTTATCTGATAAAAAAAAAATATTAACATTATTTGTTGCAAATTAAAATTTGCTACAACTTTTGTTCAGTAACTTCTTGTCGTAGAACTATATATAAAAAAGTTATAAGCAAAAATGTTCAGAAATTAGAGATATTTATATTGTTCAATATAACTTTTTTTTTATCATTTAACGAAAAAATTATATCAGACCATTTTCGTAGATTGTTTTTCGAGGAACAACTTTTATATACAACATTTTTTCATTAAGTCAATAGCTAAGGTTTTACAGCGCTCCGAAGTGAGTAGGTACTATTTTTGTCTGCAACCGGCATCATGCCGGTTGCAGACCGAAAACTAAGCTATTCCAAAGCTAAGCTAGGGAAGCTAGGCTAAGCCAAACTAAGCTAAGATAGAAATAACTTTCTAGACCTTGGATATGTCAACACATTGATCTCGGCACGCAAGTGGAGAGTTTAGAACTATTTTACGAATTAGATGATGAACATTTTCAGTTATATTATCGTGTTGTGTGACAAAGGACACTGGACAGCACTGGCGAAGGATGTGCGAAGGGCGTGCGGGGAAGGCGGGAGGGACATAGCTTAGCTCGCGTAGCTGCGCATGCCGCATCGGCATACACAACTAACATAGCTTCGCATATTTTAGTTAGCTCACATAGTTTTAGTTAGTTCACAATTCACATAGTTTGCGGTCTGCACACAAGTATGGAAAACTGCGTCAGCTATGCGAGCTAAGCTAAACTAACTTAGCTTAGCTCTTGGTCTGCAACCCGCATGACGCTTGTTAACACTTTCATTACCACTACGATTTTCACGATGTTTTCTCGGATGCCGCCTACATTTTTACGTTGGACTCGCTAGGCGAGTCCCCGGCGCTGCAACACGAATTGAATCACTCGCCAGGCGAGTTCAGTGGCATTGCGTTAGGGTAAAAACAATGTTTTGTTATTTTTGTGGCCGTGACTGTACGTTACGTGTTTAACGCAATTAAAAAGAGTTTAACTAACATACGGTGTAATTTAACATATATAAAAATGGCAAGAAACACTATAGATAAAAGAAAAGGTAAGTTTGTTTCGTAATTTATGCAGTGGCTGTCAATCTTATAAATAGTGGTTATTGTTGAGGTTATATTTTAATTTTTAAATATCTAATATTGTTTTTATAAACAGGAGGTTTTCAATTCGACTAAATAAAAAACAATTTTACCCGGAAACATTTTGATACGGGCTTTTTAAGAATATAGTTTATAAAACAGTACAGTTTTAAAATGTTTACTGTGAAGTTTCGAATAACGTTTAAATATGTAATGATTATTCAATTTGTTATATTATAATGTTTTAAGTAAAATTACATTTTGATTATAGGTAAACCAGAATCTGATGGCAATTAGGGAAATCAAAATTTTGAACGTGCAACCCTAGGGAAAATGGACTGAACGATCTTGATACTGCGTATTTTTTATTTTTGTCCTCAATATCATTAGTAACATTAAACAAGTGGATAATACTGTATTTAATAATGAGATATCCACGTAATATTATGTAGGTACTTATTACATGTATAATATACATTTTACTTTTCTAAAGGTAACACATAATATTATGTATTTACAGATACCTATATTTGAATATATATCATTATGGCATGTGAAAATATGGATGTAATGATAATGCAGATCAAAACTTATTTACTACATTTAACGATTGTTTATAATTTTTTATAAAATAAAACAATAATAAAATAAAATCATGTTTATTTTCGTAAGTATATGACATACATAGTGTAAAACCCGTGACAACAATTTCAACTAGTAAAACTAAACACCTTTCCGAGCAGGAAATTATTGTGTTGTCAGATAATATTGGTCAGGGTTTTGGCGCTATGCTCAACAATTTAGGGCTTAAAGTCACTAATATTTGCACTCCTAACAGTTCATTTAATTATATAATCAAATCACTTGATCATTTCAGCTTTAATAAGAATAATATTGTAATTATACTTTATGGAGATAGTTTAAATGTAAAAAATAAGGATATTGATGTAGGATTTCAAAAAATGTTGGAAATTAGTAGTAAGACTAAATGTAAATTTATGTTGTGTACATTGCCATACCTACCTGGTTTGACACAAGAACAAAATAGATTAATTCATAATATGAATTTAAAATTGTATAATGTAACAAATCATCATCGTGATGCATTTATTTACTTTGACATTAATTTGTGTATTAAATCTTTTACTTTGACAAAGAATACAGTGTATCTGCCATCTAGATATAAGCGAGAACTTGCTATGTTAATAGCATATAATATTAACCAGTCTGGTACATGTTCGGTATCAGACCCTGGATCTACTATAATTTTATGTAGTAGTAATTATATACACCAACCTAGTGTTGATAGAAAATCTAGCCCTAAGCTAGATTTAAACTAGTATATAAGACAACAGCTAAGCAGACTTTTTCTATTGTACATCAAAACATTCAAGGCTTGGCTAGCAAATTATTAGAAATAGAATTGTTTTTAAATCATAATAGTATTAAGGTTTTTTGTGTAACAGAACATTGGCTTAAACAATGTCAGTTGTTAATAAATATTGATAATTATAAATTAAAAAGTATATACTTCAGGACATATGCTATTCATGGAGGTTCTCTTATTTTTGTACATAATAGTGTAAAATGCAAAGAACGAACTGACATTGTTAGTCTTTCTGTAGAACGGACCATTGAACTGTCCTGTGTTGAACTGGAGCGTTACATTATTGTTTGCGTTTATAGACCCCCTTCCAGTGACTTTAATATGTTTGAGACAGTCATGGAAGAAATATTAAAGCGTTTAAGTAGGAGTAAAAAAAAAGTTATAGTATGTGGTGATTTTAATATTGATATACTTTTACAAACACAAACGGCAACACGAATTGTTAATTTGTTTCAGTCATTTAATCTGTATAAACTTTTTAATGAACCCACACGAATTACACCTACTTCTGCAACCTGTATTGATAATATATACTGCGACTGCATCTGTTTAGAGAAAAATATTCTCAATACACTCACTTCGGATCACTGTGGCCAGAAAGTAGTTTTTGAATGGGATTGCTTACCTGAATTTAAAAGAATTAATGTTAGGCCTATAACTAAAAAAGGCATTAATAAATTTAGAGATAATATTAATAAAAACCTGCCCGTACTGAATGATCAATCCTGTCATAATAATCCTTGTGAAATGTTTAAAAATCTTTTTAATTTAGTTCATAATGAATTTGAAAAAATATTTAAAGTTAAATCTTTAAATATTACCAAGGGTTTACCATTTAGTAAATGGGCGACACCTAGCATACATAGGTGTAGGATTGTTCTTTATGAGTTATATGGTATGAAGCAATATAATAAAGATCCATCTTTTCTTAGTTATGTTAGAAATTACTCAAAAACTTTTAAAATTGTTTGTTTTACTGCGAAGCGTTTGTATATCAGGGATAAAATACGCGACTCGGATAATAAAGTTAAAACAGTTTGGTCTATTATTAATGGTGAAATGGGTAAAAGCAAATCAAGTAATACCATAAAACTTGTAAATAATGGCATGGTTATTGACAAAAATGCTGATGTTGCGCTTGCTTTTGAAGATTTCTTTAGTAGTGTCCCTGCTAGCATTACTAATAATTTAAATTCGTCTTCAGTACTTGCAGAGACCTTTTTGAGGGACCATGTTGCGGGGTGCAGTACATTATTTGAATTGCGTCACGTAACTGCTAATGATATTGTTACAGCATTTAAGACACTTAATTTAAAAAATACTTGTGATCTTTGGGGAATGTCCGTAAATTTAGTTAATAATATAATAGAAAATATTGCAAACAATTTAGCTTTCATATTTAATAAGTGTTGTGACTATGGTACATTTCCTAATTTACTAAAGCTTAGTAAAGTTATACCTCTATTTAAGAAAGGCGATCAAGAAGACTGTAACAACTATAGACCTATCTCGATTTTACCAACATTAAGTAAAGTTTTCGAAAAGTTAATATTAAACCAATTGACTAGTCACTTTGCTTCTAATAATTTGCTGCACACCAAACAGTTTGGTTTCACAAAGGGGCGCTCAACCACAGATGCTGGAGTTGCACTACTAACACATATATATAAGGCATGGGAAAACTCAAAAAATGCTTTGGGGATATTTTGTGACCTCTCCAAGGCATTTGACTGCGTTGAACATTGTACTTTATTGCGTAAACTTAATCACTATGGGATTAAAGGACAAGCTCAGAACCTTATAGCCTCATACCTGCATGATAGGATACAAACTGTAGTTGTTAATGGAGAACGTTCTAGTGGTGCGTCAATTAACATTGGTGTTCCACAAGGATCTATTTTAGGACCCTTCTTGTTCTTGGTATATATCAATGATCTACCTTATTATTTACAGGATAGGTGTGAAATAGTTCTGTTTGCGGATGATACCTCATTAATATTCAATGTGGATAGGCATGACCCAAATGTTGACGAAGTGAACAGTACTCTTTTACACATATCCGACTGGTTTACTGCTAATAATTTATTATTAAATGCCAAAAAAACAACTTGTGTTGAATTTTTACTACCTAACGTTAAAAAGTTGAGCAGAAATATTACCTTGAACGGGGAGGTATTACAACCTGCAGAATCGACTGTATTTCTTGGGTTAACATTGGACGAGAAACTACAGTGGGGAGCCCATGTCAACACCGCTGCAGGTAAGCTCAGTTCAGCAGCATATGCAGTCCGAAAGGTAAGGCATCTCACCGATGAAGATACAGCTAGATTGGTTTATTTCAGCTACTTTCATAGTATTATGTCCTATGGAATTCTACTATGGGGCAGGGCAGCAGATATAGAAACTATATTTATCTTACAGAAAAGAGCCATTCGCTCTATATATAATTTACGTGCTCGGGACTCACTAAGAGATCTCTTTAAGAATACTGGTATCCTTACTGTACCATCACAGTATATATTTAATAATATTTTGCATGTACACAAAAACGCCGACTTACACACAAGAGTAGGAGATAGACACTGTTATGGCACAAGGAACAGAAATAGAATTGAAATGCCATTTTTCCGATTAGCTAAAGTTAAAAATTCATTTATGGGTCAAGGTATACGCTTTTACAATAGAATTCCTCATAATATTAAAGAGTTTGGTAGTGCTAAATTTAAAACATATGTAAAAAATATATTAGTTCAGAGAGCCTATTATAGCATTAAGGAATATATGGAAGATGAAAATCCATGGAGGGTTGTCGCGTAAGAACCACAGGACAGTTCTTTGGCATATTATGATTTAATATTATGTAGTTAGATTTAAGTTACAGATTATGTAATATTGAAATGATTTTAAAAGAGCAACTATGGAGTTTCTTGCCGGTTCTTCTCCATAGATACTGCTTTCCGAATCGGTGGTAAATGTTAAAAATACTTTAAATGTAATGACGATTCGAAAGTGCTACTAAAAGTAGTCTAATTGAATAAATAAATGTTTGAGTTTGAGTTTGAGTTTGAGTATTAACATATTATAAAATTGACTTGTACACCTTGGACTTGACAAATAGCCGAATTGGAAACTCCTGTAATAAGTTTTCATAAAATTATATTTTAATCAACAAACAATATAATCAAATCGCTGGATCATTTTCAGCTTTAATAAGAATAATATTGTAATTATATTATATGGGGACAGTTTAAATATAAATAATAAGGATATTGATGTAGGATTTAAAAAAATGTTAGATATTAGTAGTAAGACTAAATGTAAATTTATGTTGTGTACATTGCCATACCTACCTGGTTTAACACAAGAACAAAATAGATTAATTTATAATATGAATTTAAAATTGTATAACCTAACAAATCATCATCGTGATGCATTTATTTACTTTGACATTAACTTATGTATTAAATCTTTTACTTTGACAAAGAATACAGTGTATCTGCCATCTAGATATAAGCGAGAACTTGCTATGTTAATAGCATATAATATTAACCAGTCTGGTACATGTTCGGTATCAGACCATCAATCTACTATAATTTTATGTAGTAGTTATTATATACATCAACCTAGGTTAAGTGTTGACAGACAATCTAGCCCTAAGCTAGATTTAAACTAGTATATAAGACAACAGCTAAGCAGTCTTTTTCCATTGTGCATCAAAATATTCAAGGCTTGGCTAGCAAACTGTTAGAAATAGAATTGTTTCTGAATGATAACAATATTAAAATATTTTGTGTAACAGAACATTGGCTTAAACAATGTCAGTCGTTAGTAAATATTGAAAATTACAAAGTAAAAAGTATATACTTTAGGACACAGGCTATTCACGGAGGTTCTGTTATTTTTGTACATGATAGTGTAAAATGTAAAGAACGAACTGACATTGTTAGTCTTTCTGTAGAACGGACCATTGAACTGTCCTGTGTGGAGCTGGAGCGTTATATTATTGTTTGCGTTTATAGACCCCCTTCCAGTGACTATAATATGTTTGAGACAGTCATGGAAGAAATATTAAAGCGTCTAAGCAGGAGTAAAAAAAAAGTTATAGTATGTGGTGATTTTAATATTGATTTACTTTTACAAACACAAACGGCTACACGAATTGTTAATTTATTTCAGTCATTTAATCTATATAAACTTTTTAACGAACCCACACGAATTACACCTACTTCTGCAACCTGTATTGATAATATATACTGTGACTGCAACTGTTTAGAGAAAAATATTCTCAATACATTGACTTCGGATCACTGTGGCCAGAAAGTAGTTTTTGAATGGGATTGCATACCTACATTTAAAAGAATTAATGTTAGGCCTATTACTAAAAAAAGCATTAATAAATTTAGGAATAATATTAACAAAAACCTGCCCGTACTAAATGATCAATCCTTTCCTAATAATCCTTGTGAAATGTTTAAAAATCTTTTTAATTTAGTACATAATGAATTTGAAAAAATATTTAAAGTTAAATCTTTAAATATTACCAAGGATTTACCGTTTAGTAAATGGGCGACAGCTAGTATACATAGGTGTAGGAACATTCTTTATGAGTTATACGGTATGAAGCAATATAATAAAGACCCATCTTTTCATAATTATGTTAGAAATTACTCAAAAATTTTTAAAAAAGTTTGTTTTACTGCAAAGCGTTTGTATATCAAAGATAAAATACGCGACTCTGGTAATAAAGTTAAAACAGTTTGGTCTATTATAAATGGTGAAATGGGTAAAAGCAAATCAAGTAACACCATAAAACTTGTAAATAATGACAGGGTTATTGACAAAAGTGCTGATGTTGCGCTTGCTTTTGAAGAATTCTTCAGTAGTGTCCCTGCTACTATTACTAATAGTTTAAATTCGTCTTCAGCACTTGCAGAAACCTTTTTGAGGGACCATGTTGTGGGGTGCAGTACATTATTTGAATTGCGACACGTAACTGCTAATGATATTGTTACTGCCTTTAAGACGCTTAATCTAAAAAATACT
>CAJQZM010038561.1:2405-41549 GCA_907164665.1 Colias nastes
ATGTGCTGTCTCGTGGACAGCAAGTTGCGCAGCAGACCGAGCGTCTTCATGATGACGCGCGTGTCCCCGTCGCTGAGCAGACGGAACATCTGCTCCGTGCCTAAACAGCATAATATTCGTTGCTTTACTTTTTGTTCCGCCTAGAATTGAGACACACACTTTAATTTTTTTTGTTCGTTTGATATCGAATTTATTAAATTAATAAATTTACTGTCATATCATTCTATAGCAGTGGGTCTACGGGGAAAAAATATTACCCGTAGACCCACCAGTGGGTCATAGCGGGGGGACCACGGGTAATACGCCGATTTTTTATGTAGGAAATTTAAAAAAAATCAAATGAAAATTTTTAAAATATACACAAAATGTATAATTTTTTTTTTCATTAATTAAAAAAAATCTAGGAATGAATTCAGTAACAATCAGTGCTATATGTTTGACACTAGCAAATAATTTTGCCATGCCGAAAGAATAAAAAACGGGAAAAAAATTGCGCACATTATTCAACATGATAAAGTGCCATCCTCGATTTAAAGCGATTAACTACTTTAGTTGGAGACATCGTTACTACTGAAAAATCTGCAAGAACTGTGATTTCATTGATGTTTGAAATAATTAATAATTAAATTAAACAATCAACAGCACTAAAAAGTTTTATGACAAATAATAAATACACAAACATAAAATATTACATACCTGAAATGCCATATTCATAAGCGCCCATATTCCATTGAGTCGCAACGCCGCTTCGGGCCTCTTAGTTAAACTACATAGCATTTCTACGGCACCTACAAATAAACAAAAAAATAATCAAAATATTCTGTTATCTATTAACAGGGAGGGAGATATATTTAAGCAAATTCAAATAATAATTTATTGGAATTGCGAATTGGGTAAAAGTTGGAAGGAACTAAGTCAAACTTGACTATAATATTGTCTATATATTTTTTTAATAAAAATATTCTATATAATCTTTTTTTTTGGCACATCACTATGGCAACTACGGTGTTTCTTTGTCTCATTTTCAGAACAAATAATACTGATGTATCAATTAGAAAAAATATCAAAAAAAAATCCAAAAAAACCCCCAAAACTATCAATTCTGAAACTTCTCTACACACTTTATCACCCCAAAACACGATCGGTTCCTCCATTTACCCATATAAAGCGTTAGTGTAGTGAACCTTGATCTAACATGGGCTCCTTGGCCGGCGAGAACTCGAGCAGCAGGTTGCATAGCGTGGAGGAGCCCACTGTGAGCAGTTCTGTGCCTGGTGAGTCGGTTAGGAGCTGCATCAGCGGCCGCCATACAGCGTGATCCTGGGAATTACAAAAATTATGATTTCAGTCAGGCGCGAACTGAGGGGCGTGGGCATATGAAAATGTATTGCTAAACGTAAAACTCGAGAACGGCTCGACCAATTTTGGATATTTTTTTTACCTTTAGTTTAACGCACAAGAAAAGATCTCATGTAGAAAAAATTGAAAAAAGAATAGAACAACGTCTGCTGGGGCAGCTATGTAATATTCATGTCTTGCAAAAACATAAAAATAAAAAGTCACCTGAAATGTTGTTCTCAGTTGCTGGACGGATCTTGAAAGTGAATGCAAACAGCGCACTGCAGCTAACCTAACCTGTGCAATAAAATATAATAAATATACTAGGTATTTAAAGTTTTATAAAGTTATATATTTTTAATAATTTAAGTTACCTACGTGCAGATGAAGCTGTTTTGTAGTGGCTTATTGCCATAAAAGGTTTGTATCCGTGCAGAAAAATTTGATCATGAATTCATGACAATATTCATGAGATTGGTGAAGGCAGTGATGGTGATGATTATAAATGTATTGAGAGTGATTATGATCTGATAAACAGATAAAGCATAAACTTACCGACGGCTCCGCATTATTCATCCCATTAACAACGTGCACCATCAAACCATGCGTTTCTATAATCTTCTTTCGTATATCTTCATCATTAGCGCCGAGAGATGCGAAACACTTGAACGCGCCTTGCTTTGCCGCTGCAGAGGGACACGTGACTATGTCCGCTAGCGAACTCATCAGGTGGTTTGATATAGCCGCTAGCCTTTGGAGGGATGTGTCTACCTGGTAAGGGATGGTTGGGTAGAATTAGTTTAAGAAACTTATATGTAGCTCTAGAATATTAGTGGTTATATAATATAAGAATGTGCCCTCTTGGCTGCCGCTGGCGAACACGTTAAGTATGTTTGTAAAAAAAACAAATATTATAAGCATATATATAACCTCAAAAACTACTTGACCGATTTTGTTCACATGAACTGACATTACTATTAAGTTAAGCGCATAATCAGATGCAAATTGCGAACAATTACACTTCAATTATAACAAATTAATGCGCATTATATAAACCGCATTAAGGAAAACGGTCATTGACTCACGAATGCACACAAAAATAAATGCAATAATGTAAATATCATAAATACGAGCATACCTCGGCCAAATACGCCAAAGTTTCTGCGGCGGTGGCCCTTATGTCTTCTGGCATGTCTTTAGTGCACAAGCGAGCGAGACATGGCAACGCTCCAAACACTACCCTGCAATGTTTATAACGTGTTAACTTTAATACATATAAATTAAATGATCATGACATTTATTTAACATGCATACTAAAATTATTAGAATTAACAAAATTGTACAGGGTTAAAGTAAATAAAAATATAATATTTATTTGCATTTAGAATAAAAAATACATGTTATGGAATAACTCTTATATAAAAATATCTCACTCAGGTGTTCTCGGTCAGGTGAAATAATTAAAGCAGTTAAGGAATTAAAATATTAATTGAATATTGGATAAAATTTAAGTAAAACATTTCATGGTAAAATTTCTACATTTGAAATGTCTTTACTTATCTTTAAAGTAACCTTGATAGTTTAAGTTATAACAGTAACAATTAATTAAAATAACACCAAATGAATATTCATAAACTGCCTATTTGTTAACAAAACTGAGTGTACTTAATTTAAATTTAAAGAAGAAGTATATTAGTTACAATAATTAATAACAACTAGATACACAATTAAAAATGAACTTTAAACTGTTGTCAAGTGTGTTTTGTAAACATAACTAACTGATCAATATAAACCAAAAGAAATTCAACCTTATTTCAATGTATTAGAGTCGTAATTACAATACATGAGATGCTGATTATGTATTTAGTTGATATTAACAATGGAAGTCTATTAGATATCAATCAGTAGTAGATTAAGTTGTTTTTTTTACACTAGATAAAAAACTAAGTTCATAACAATCAGCCTCTTTTTGCCAATTATCAACATTTTAACCATTCTTTGTCTAAAGAAGTAATATAATTCACTTAAAAATAAACAATATCTATCTATCTAATGTGAAAATTTCTTCAAGTTTCGTCTCTTTATTGAATAATAGTCAAATTCGGTGAATGTATTTGAATAATTGAAAATCTTTTCAATCTCATTTAATTTTTTCCTCCTTTCATTCATCAGTTCAAATACAGAATGACAAGATTGAAATTAAGAAATTAATTATGTATCTAGAAAAAAATTATTGCGGCAATTCTATTTAGATTTCAATAATCGGATAAACAACAAAATACCTATTGTCATCAGCGGCTAAAGCTCCCGCTCTATGAATAAATGTGAGACATCGTGCTGCACCCATCGCTACTGGCAGTGGTTTATCCCTTGAAACTAGAAGACTTAATAGTTCGGGGATTGTTTTCTCGCCACATCTGAAATATAGTTTTATTACTTAATATTAATGAATAACAAAGAGTCTCTAATTTATATGCTTTTTCAGGCGAATAATCACCTGATGAATTAAACTGTTATTAGCATTGTGCTCATCCTACATTCGACATAGTTTTTAATTACCATATTATTATCTGTAAACAATTTAAAACATAATAAGTATTGTTCATTTATCAGTGTATTTACCACAATAAATATCAATTGTTACTGTAAAAAAAGAGCGTGTGTGCCGAGCCACACGTGTCAGAAGTGAAACTTCTTTGGCAAGATTCAAAGATACCAAAATCGTCCGATACGAACGATACGGTATTGCCATGACCCGACATGGAGATTTGATATATATAATATACATTATGCTATAATATGCACACATAAATAATTGTGTAAATATACAATACAGTCCAATAAGAAAAAACATATCTCACCTGGTATGTAAAGCGACTTGTGACACATTAGCGTTTTCAAAGCACATAGCGGCCAGTAAGTCCAACGCTGGCAGCACCTTTGATATTGGAGGTGCGGTGACCCCCCTGGGAGCTAGTAGTAAGGCGACAGCTGAACACAATCCCGCTGAGCATAGCGCCTCTTGCTCTATCGGCCCTCCGCACCATATTGATAAGATACGCACAACACAAGCTTGGGACGTTGGTGATCCCTCTTTGGCTATTTCTGAGGATATATTAGTGGTTCATATTAGCTGTATTTGAGCAAAGTTTAAAAAAAAAGTCAATCGCATTTTGATGTTACTATTTCATTGTATAACTGTACACCAGTGCATCAGCAGAACTGTAGGGCAGTTATGCCATGTGTCTAATAATTAAACACAAACACATATCATACAAAACTTTGGAAAATGTCATTAGTTTAGATAAGGATAAAATAAAGCTTTCAACAACATACTTTGCAATATATCTATTACAAAACAATGTAATAAACATGAACAAACAAATTATTAATATTATAACAAGTAATAAAGTAAAAATTTGAGGCTCCTTTAAATTTGAAATTCCAAAGTGATTTTATCACTAAACTGGCTCCCTCTAAACACTCATTCGCTATTGCATATAAGATTTACTTACGGTTAAACCTTGTCAAAAGTCTCATATCTGCAGGCACTGAAGATATAGGTGCAGGTGGATTCAAAAATATACTCCTTAATGCACACAGACATGCTTCAGCTAACTTTGTTCCTATTGGCACTTCTCTGAGTAATTCTACTAATGCTACAGCCGCACCTTGCTCTACTAACGCTGTCACATTTTCTGGTGTGCCTTTAGCTAGTGATCCTAAATAGATAAACATTTCAAATTCAAATTATTTCTTTCTTTCTTTTACATTAGGTCTTAAACTAATTTGTGATTGGAACACTCCTTGTAAGCAAATAAAATGTTTGTGTCAGGAGGTTCCGCTCTTGTCAAAAGGTTCATTTGTCAAAAGGACAGGTTGTACAAAATTAATTTTAAAAAGCATATCCGAATAACATATATATAGTTGAATAAACACAGAGACATTTGGGAAAAAAATAGAAACATGATATCTCTAACATCTTTCATAAAAGTAAATGTTGAAATCGCGTATTTTGAGCAATGTTTACAAAACCATTGGAATGTTATGAAAATAAGTCAACCTTTCCCAAAATGTACCACAACTTAAATTATTTCAAAACTTGCCCTTGACCAAAATGATCATAATTATAAGCAAAAGAATAGTTACCGATTGTAATAGTGGCCTCTAATCTTATATTTGGATCCCAATTATTTTCAGACATCAACTGCAACAACCGAGGTACAATCCCTTGTTGTATGACGGCGCTTTTCTGACGATTACTACCAATTACTGAATTCTTCAGTGCAATTAGGGCATCCAAAATCTTCAGCTCTTCGATAGAATATAATTCGTCTATATAAGAACGGGAACTTTCGATATCCTTTTGACAAACAGTAGAGGTTAGATCATTTGGAAATCGTTTGTTAAACTTATTCTACAATGTAAATTTTATTTTAATTTCTTACCATAAAAACAGTGAGATGCTGCATGATTTAGTATTTCTCCGCAGTAATGTTGTTAAAAATATGGTCAGAAATAGATCGTAAAACGAATACACTATCGCTGTCACTCTAACCTTCAATCACTTCAACGGACTAATCAACTTCAGCCAGCAGCCTTCACACAACAACTGAAAGTAGAAAATTGTCAAAGTCACTTTCAAGTTTCAAATTGACATTACCTATAGATACAAAATATGTAGGTAATATGAATATTAAGTAGGTAGGTAC
The DNA here is from genome assembly GCA_907164665.1 of Colias nastes. Classification (NCBI taxonomy): domain Eukaryota; kingdom Metazoa; phylum Arthropoda; class Insecta; order Lepidoptera; family Pieridae; genus Colias; species Colias nastes. The sequence continues at coordinate 8,456 of CAJQZM010038561.1, forward strand.
CTTGGTAGGTACAATCTAGCAAAATAATAGGTGAATTATCAACTAAAGTTTTATTTTATTTATTGGAATGTCAAATTGAATTACTTGATGTGTCGTTGAATAATATTATAATTGATTATTGAAATTCGAAGTCTCAACATCAACTCATCACTGAACAAAATAAATATATATTCGTTCACCAGGCGAACAACCATTGAGATATACATATGGAGACGACACCGCGTACATCACTTATGTTCCGCTCAACATAAGCCATATGGCTTAACTGCACGCTCATTTTGACGTGACAACGTCTTAAATTAGGTTGCGGCTGGGAGTCACTTATGAAAAAGTGTAACGCTCGGTAACGTTACGATGAGTCACCGAACGAGAGAGAGGCCCGCCGAATGCCTTGCGTCTCTCTCCCACTCAACTATGATCGAGAAAAAGACGTTGTCACGTAAAATCTTCGCCCGTAAAACCGACTTTACAGGCAACCATTTTTTTTTTTTTTATTTGTTTTAAAGTGAAACGCATCAAATATGCCTTCGTGTGTGTTACGATATTGCACAAATAATACAAATAATACGGAAAAGTGACTAACATAACTTTTCATCGGTAAGTACCTAACTAGATAATAATTTTTAAAACTTAGTTATAGCAAAAAAATGGCGCACAGATTTTGTTCGTGGTGTCTCCTCCATACGTAGTAATATTATCTCAATGCGAACAACGTGGCAGACGTGGCACGTGAAATTTCCAAGACAAAAAAAAACAAAATCATAAATTAAATCAAAAACATATTGGGCTGTCTAAAAATAGTTCTGTGCCAGTTGCCTTGACTTGTCAAAAAAAAAATTATTATATATCATTTTGACATTTGAAGTGAAAGTTATTGAATTACATGGTATTTGTTCTTGTTCAGTATATTTTGTGTTTATAAAACAGACAGCTAAGTAGTTAGTTTTATTAAATGATACGTTATTTGCTTGTTCACAACAGACGATAAGTACAATGGCTGATTCAGGAGTCGATACAGGCAACGAAAGCAGCGATAACACAGTTTTTGACCATCCACATCGCGTCTTGGAATTTAGTCCTCCGCCGATACCAATTAACATTTCTGGTCAAGCAATGCCCATTGATTTCTTTGGTGAACCTCACGAACATATAGGCAAAATAAAATTCTGTACGAGCGCGAGACATTGCCGCCTGAAATATAAAAATAATTTAGTTTATTATCCCAAAAACAAGAAACTACGGTTTGCTGCGTGCACCAATAATACAGAGCTCGTAGAAAAGCTCTTACAATCGGGTGCAGATCCTAACAATGCAGATGAGCACTTGAGGAGCCCACTACATTTTGCAGCATGTAGAGGATATACAGATGTAGTTAAAACACTCCTCAAACACGGTGCTAATCCTAATATTAAAGATACTCTCGGTAATACTCCTTTGCATTTGGCTGCATGTACAAGCAACATTCCAGTAATGATAGCTTTATTGGATGCGGGGACAGATGTCAGTTCAAATGATAGAAATGGCCGCACACCACTACAACTAGCTCAGAGCAAGTTGAAACTGATACAAATGAAACCTGGCTTCCATGAAACCAAAGATCTAATAAATGAAATTCGATTGGTCGTTGAAATGATGTTAAAATATGTGAAAATTCAAAAGGCTGATTCTGGAGACTTGGAATCTGTGTGTGCAAGATTGGAAAAAGTTAGTACAAGGGAACAAGTGGACTCTGAAGTCCAGAACATTCTTGATAGTCTGGATTCATTAAAGTTAAGATAAAAAGTTCATAATTACAAAGACTGTATTTAATTCTACATACTTATAGGTTATGAATTACTTTTGTAATAGGTTTATTATTTAAGAACAATAATGAGTGTAGCTTGCTGTAATAATTTCAATGTAAACAGTTTGCTTATTGATAAATAAGTTGTAATTTGTTTACAAATTTATTTTAAAAGTAAAGGCAAGGTTATAAATTACTTTATATAATCTTAAGGGAAAATACTTATAAAGGAGTTAGAAGTGTTGTGGATACAAATTTAAAGGACCATGCTAAACAAATCAAATTATGGTAAAGTTGTGACATTTATAAAAGATGTTTTATCTTAGTGAAATTATAGAAAACAGGCCACTTTCCAATAATTATTAGTTAATTTCTACAGTACATACTAGATGTAAGTTTTTTATAGTGTTTTACCTTGATTTTATTAGAGTAATTAAATAGTAATAAAACAGTTGTGCAACCTCTACTTGTTAAATTGTTTTATCAATTATTATCAAGTCTATTTTTACAGTAGACCTAATTTATTACAAAGTTCTTCATTTTACGTATTACATAGATAAGTAAGTTAATAGACTATTATACTTTTAGCTATGATTTTGAAATACATAAATGGTTGTGTATTTTCCTTTTGCAATACAAATTTTCAAGGTTTTCTAGTTCTGCTCATGTAATTAAATAATTAGCTAAATAGTTATTATCCTATTTTTGGTTTAAATCTGTTATGAAGTAATATTCAGTTGTCAAGTCCAAAATATGTTGTAAATAATATATAAATGTATTTTGATTCTTAATTTTAGATATTATATAAAATATTGATTGTCAACATGTTTTTTATTTAATAATCCTCACTATGGATTTTAGGAAATGAAATTCACTTATCTATTTAAAATATAATTTATTAAAGGATAACAAACACCAATCACAAAATTTATAAATAAAAATTTTTTAAACTCAAAATAAAAATTCACTTTTAAAGGAATGACTTTAAACTATATTATCTTATACATATATTATAATTCATACAATCAAATCAAGTATTAGGAATGCAGCATATAAAACATTTAAAATCGATAAATAAATGCAACAATAAATATTTTTGGACAAATCTAACTGCTTGTGCTTACAATACAATGGCAATTTTGGATACATTATTATAAAATTGTACAAGAATTTATTACTTCAATAATTAGTACCGACATTTGGACAAAATTTGTTTAAATTATTGTCATGTTATCAAATTATATTTACAAGAATTCTCTATCAATCTGAAAGCCAGATTGAATAATGGGGTTTTACAGCAAAAAATCTTACATATATAAACCACAAAAGCTGATTATATAGAATTGAGTTTATAGCTGCCCAAAGAAGCTTAATAAATACCTTTGTTTATTTTGTGCAATTAATATACACACAGCTTATATTATCTAATAGTAAAACACATGGAATGAAAAATATTAGTAAAGAATTGTACATGAGGCAAGAATGGCAACATCATTATAGTATAATTTTAAATATATTATTTAATCAGGTAGACTCTTGTTGTACCATATCTGTGAAGAATAACTAGTATATATTAAGTAGATACCCAAGATGAATAGAGTAGGTAATAGATTATTACACACATTTTCCGTAAAAATTATAACAACCTGCATTAGACACCATAATAAAATATTTATATTAACTTTAGTTAATAAAACATAAAAATAGGTATGTACATATTATTACATAAACAATATACATATTTATAAGTTTCATGTAAAAAATATAAAAAGTATTCAGAAATATTCAAATATATTAGGCAGAGTAATTGTGGGGTAGCATTGTGATTTTATATTATGGCAATCATTTATATTATCACAGAAAGAATTAAATATGTATATTAAAAAAAAACAATTCACTAATACTGCTAAAATAATTAATATATTATTTTTAATATGTAATAATAATTAAGTAAAATTAATAAATCCCAAAGCTTTCTATCCAAATACCACAGATAGCTATTATGATTTATCCTTAAAATTATTTGTATATATTAATTTTTCCTTATATTCTAAGCAACTGGGATCTCTAGATAAGTTCGTATAGGCTGATATACACACTAAGTTAAATTGCTAAAATTATTTATTATTATGCAAATGATAATAATAAATATTTATTGATCAACCACATTTTTTAAATGTTCATACAATAGGTATTAATTTAGTTGTGGATTGGAATGATTTGTTACGTATTTCATAGAGTACAAGATATTTTAATTAAATTTTATAAATAATATTATAGATAATTTTTCTATCATTACAGACTAAATATTGTGATATTACCTTTTCCATAATTTACCATTGATATAAACAGATAAACGTAGCTATACAACGCATATATAAATATGTATATACATAAATAAATACATAGTTTAAAATGAATGTAATTTAAAACACAAAAAACGATAATTTCTAGCAATAATAATAATATCTTTTCCTTTGCGTTTATCGAAATATTATGTAATTATATGTACTTTAGTAGATATAGCTATAAAACTACATGCTACAGGCAATTAGAATTTATTTAACCGACATTATAAACATTTTTACTGCTCTACTTTGAGCAAACGTGTTCTGATTAATTAACTGAATAATTGTACTCATGAAGTACATAATATGCTGTAAATCGTTAACTATTCCGATAATTGATAAGATTTTAGAGTGCCTCACGATTTGGCACTATTCACTGCAACAACGAGTCTTTAAACAGACTTACATAAAAGAAACAATATGTTTACATTAAAATATCACAATTTAGCTATTTAACCAATCCACTTATACCGACTTAACGTAAAATTAAATACAAATGCGATTAAACAACATCGATTTGAATAACCCTCACACATTGATATAATTTCTGGCACAACCTTACAGGTGTATCGTGTCTATATCAAACGCATAATTATCTACATTGCACAATGACTTAGTCGGCTCGGTTAACATTACACGTGGCTGACATAGTTCGGAGAGACACAGTATCTAAAATTGATTACCCATCCACCATACGTTATTTTGTATCAGGCGTGAGAACATTAACTATATTTGGAAAAATTTCAGCCTGAATCGGCCCGTATTCAACGAGTTCACCGTCAACTGTGATGTAACCCGTTTGACCTTCCGGCACTATCCTGAACGCACTGACGGGAATTAATTTTATGTACTCATTATTAACTTCCGATATATTTCCTTGCGATATCGTTACAAGGAATGAGAATATTTGAGATCTGGATATACCCGCTTTGATGATAAGCATCCACATGACTCCATCGGATAACTCGGAGCGCGGGGCGAATAATAAGTCTTCACCGATATAGGACTGATAGGAAACGTGAACCATTACGAACTCGCCTTCTTCATGCACCCAGTGAGAAGGTAACTGGGACATGAGAGAGGGCAAGTGAGGAGCTGGGCCGTGCATACAAGCATGCACCGGGGACCGTATCTCTGAGCCGCCACTAGTGACGCTGTGGTACTCCGAGCCACGCGTACTGTAGAACGCACTCCTCCTTGAGTTCACCGAGTACCACGAATCTACTCGCTGATGTTTTTTTCCAGTCACCGTGCTCGTAAACACGTCCGATTGCTCGTCGCAGTCGAAAAACGCTTCCGTTTCGGGGGAGTCGAGAGAGCCGTCCTGGCTGACGCTATGACTTAGGGTGATCGTGTGTTTCGCTTTAGGCAAATTACTGACATCCTTGATTAGAGCGTAGCTCAGTACACCTTTGTACCTCCTCAAACCGACGGTTCTCGCGAGAGCCCACAGAGTGAACCTTTGACCGCCGATCGCTCGTAATCTTTCACTTTCAATATCGATATCTGACAGCAAGCCCCAGCCGACTGATAGCAAGGAAAACATTATCTGTGGATAAATATGATTAGTTAGTATAATCGTGAAATTAATATCCAAAACATATTTACAACACTTAATAAGTAGGTAATGGAAATTGTGTTATTACGTATATAGATACAAAAAACAATTCCCTAAAAATCCTTTAAAACATAGATACCACAAGCCGGATAACTAAGATAAAACTAAAGCATAAAAAGAGGAATGTAATAACCGCAATAAATATGCGTAGTTTGCCTGGTAATCGTGTGATAGAGTCGTAATAGTATCAACTGGGAATAATTGATATCCGCAGTACCCACAACGTTCCTTGTTTGTGAGCGCGGATGTATATAATTGAAAAGTAACGTTATATTTTGAAGGTGAAAATAATTACGCTAAATGAGTGGTTATCTTGACATCGTATGAATTTAAGACACTTGTCTTCGCACTATTAAATTTCTACTTCACTACATAGTATAAAACAAAGTCGCTTTCTCTGTCCCTATGTCCCTATGTCCCTATGTCCCTTTGTACGCTTAAATCTTTGAAACTACGCAACGGATTTAGATGCGGTTTTTTTTAATAGATAGAGTGATTCAAGAGGAAGGTTTATATGTATAATAACACCCATTAAATAGTGGAGAAGTACTGTTATTTTTGAGGTTTCTAATGTGATGTCGTAAAAAATTACATTTTTTCCCGCTTACATTGCAAACGCAGGCTGAACCCTACGAGTTTTATCAAAATAATGTACTAAGTATTATACACATTAAAAAGGTCTACAGAAAAGTCCGCAATGGTATATGTCTATCTCTTATGGATAACCCACAATAACTTTTTTTTGTCATTTACTTTTTACGACAAATAATGGCTAATTTTCGAAGCGATTTTAACAAATACAGCATTAATCCTTAACCAATTAAATACCTTGAATACATTGTTCATTTAATATAGATCTATATGGCCCTTTACACCGTATGATTTAAGTGAATATTTTCGAAGATATTACAGATTTAAAAATTGCGGGACGTAGCGTTTGCGGCGGTACCGGCCGGCCGCCCGACTATATATTTTATACCCGTGCGAAGCCGGAGCGGGCCGCTATGTTTTTATATACCTGCAACGTTCACAGTTTTTCTGTAGTGTATTTAGTATCAGCATTGCACCCGTGCGAAGCCGGGGCGGGTCGCTAGTGTTATATAATATATGTACTACAAGGAACTAATGTACCTAGTAATACCTTTTAAATATAGAGACTGATCGCCAAAATTACAATGCATATGATAAGCCTTCACCTATCGTAAAGGTAGGATTAAGAACATAATAATAATAGTTAATAATACACCTTTCTTTAGAGATAGGCGAAATAAATTAGGTATATACCAACGACAATTAACTCGTTATTATGACATAAAAACGAAGTAAACAATGAAACCTTGACTTCTCAAACAACGATACAAGATCCCTTTAAATGAATATACAGTGACAACGCACTATTATGATGTGACGTTATCGGGAATCGGGATAAAACAATAGACATTACGTTTCACTGAATACGAAACTGCAATGTTTAGTAATCGATATCTATATAAGAGAAGGAACCAAGTAGGTATAATCAATGAAAAAAGTCCATTGACATCAAAAAATGTCATTCACGGTCTCACAAAATTGTCTACACGCGTGTTGCGCGTAGTAAATGCAATTACACACCAAATTATTAAGAATTAGCAACATACTGGATTGGAAATTTAATAAAAAGTTGTCTGAAAACAATTGACTGGATCAAAAGTTATAAAAGAGATAACTTTATGACGAATATGCAACTTAACCCATTGATCAATTTAGACAAAAAGATTAATCATATTTGAATACAACATCATTTAAATGTTTATGCTTATTACTTGTTTACTAGAGAACATTGAAATACAGAAAATAAACTTCAACCACAATACCACAACATATCGTTGAAGTACTTAGGACTACAGTAATTAATGAAAGAAATAATAACCACAAACTTGTTTTAACGATAAATTTTTCAGAAAAAAATAATATTGAACGATGTTATTACTATATTTCAAATAGCTTTTGTAAATACGTTCAAAATAATCATTGAGTCAGAGGACTACTAAGAAATAATTCTACATAAGAACCAGGCCATTGCTAAAGCTAATTGCATCGATCCTATAATGTATCGATGTCCATAAGAAATACAAAATATATAGGTTATTAGATCGATACAAAATTATTTCTTCACTAATTTAGCATCTATAATTATAACTTTTAGTAACTATAATTAATAAAAAAAATAATTGTTAGGACCACGCTCTCAAAGACCTTGAAATGAAGAACATATTATAGGTAACATGAATAATTTACTGATTAATTAAGATGTACACACAAAGTAAATAATATTTGAACCAGTTTGTAAATGTAACCTACTTACTTTACTTTTTGTTTCTACTCTGACGACATCGATAGGCGCCGTTTTGCCTCTTGTGAGTGCTATCGAGAGTCCAACCATGTTTTGATGAAAAAACGGCTCACTGAAACAGATAAACAATTTTATAAATATTCACAGTAAAATAAGTTAACAGTGCCTGTTTTCAATTATTCTTAGTTGAAATTTTAATCAATGATAAATCATCATAAGTTCATCGTCAACGTATAAAAATAAATAAAATTGGTTCGCAATGGAACTTTCCTTTGATTTTTTCTTGTGACTGTATTTTAGTACCAATATTCTCCTATGACCTATTTAATTTTAATTTAACGATGAGTGAGTAACAGACCGTTTGCTAACACATATTATAATCAGCATAGTTATTAAAATAATATGTTTATTTTGGAACGAACTAGGTCGTTTTTTTTTTAATTTCATTTAAATAAAGCCACCATAGACGTCGCACGACATTATATGAAGCTACAAATTCAGAAGCAAGGTGAAGATGTTCATTTACGTAAATATTTCATGGAATGGTGGTAAAAGTAGGTCAGGTCAAAAGATCATTGAATACTTTTTGTATTTTCCTTATTTTCATTGGTAACAAGTGCTACGTTTACATAACATGATTATGATTAATACCTACCTTTAAATTGATCTTTCCTATGCATTAGGCATTTATCCCTTCGATTGTAATAATTTCTCAACATCAAATTTAACATGCTCGTTTGTATGTTGCTACATTTTATTTGAAACTCTCTAAAGTAAAAACGTTAACGTTCATTTTAATCCAATTTTTATTATGTATTTTCAAAGTTTATTTGTTAAACATTCTGAGGTTATTTCGTGAAATATTTTGAACACAAAATACAGAACAAAAATAATTTGCATTCAAATTAAGCTATAGGTACAAAAAGTCCGAAATAACATTATTATTTTTCTAAAACTTATTCATAAATTCTATTGTTACAAATCATTTTTACGAGTTTTACGTAGGTACTTGCATACTTTTAATTGCTGCAAATTAACTTCTTAGATATTTAAATAAATGAACTACATACTGAAATAAATTGTAAACATGCAGTCATATGACAACAACATATACAATAGTTAAAAATTATACAAGACTATAACGAATCAAATAAAAAGAGAAAGTATAAAACGAACGTCAATTATATCACTGAAGCAAAAAATAACAAAATGGAGTAAGATTACGAGATCTTTCGCAAAGTAAAAACGTTGCAAAATATAAGTTTACGAGTTGTAGCCGTTGGTTTTTATTTTCTACCAGCCTTTAACAAATATATAAAACTATCTGTGCTCCGCAGACAAAAACTTTTATCCTCATTTTCAAACTTAGCAAAAAAGTCGCATATCTTCAACCATTTTCATTAAAAAAATCAAAAGTAGTGTTGTGGTTTAACATGGTTTTATAGTCTACTTGATAAGTTGAAAATGGCGTAAAATAGAGATAAGTCTCTTAAAAATACGTGCGATAGCTCATTTGATTCGGAATGACGTCTAGAAAAATGTATCGGAAATGTGTATTAGCACACAAAAAATTGCAAAAGTTATAAACAAATTAAGTTGCAAAAAAAAAGGTATTTCGTTTATTGTTAATAACTCCGAAATTATTAACATTTCAGAAATTTTGAAAAAAGATTCTTAAAGAGGAGGAAATTTCCAACGAAATTCTCCCGACTCCCGGAATTCTATCTCCATTATTTATAATTTTAATTTAACTCTGAAAATAGGCCTCCGCGCGGCATTATTAGTTAGCGCGCGCGGCTTCAAAACCGAGCACGTCACACTAATTATTTTTTTTAAGGTATTAAATATTAATTTAAAAATTTAAAAAAATTATGGTGTATTCCGAACACTTCAAAGAATTTGCTCCCGTTGGAAATTTTACTTAAAGTTAATTTTTCAACAAATTAGACAAATGTTAACTAACGAAATTTTTTTGAACTTCCGTCCTTATTGCACATTAAAAAAAATGTTTAAATAACTGTCGGTAAAATTTTTCACTTCGTGGAGCCCTTCATATAAATATACTTAACAAGATCGCGCCATAAAAGTTTAAAAAATTTTAATACTTTGTTTATAATAATTTTTTCAAGATAAGTAACTTGAACAAAAAACTAGAAATTTCTAGTTTTTTGTTAACTTGAATTTTTGTTTGAGAGGAAATCACGGAAAATATTTTTTTTTTTTCATGTTCGAGACACCAGGTGACGTATAATACACCATGTTGTAACCAGCTGATTATTTTTTTTCGTTGAGATATTGGGTTAGCTACAATTTGACAAATTTTTAGCTGAGAGGAAATGAATGAATGTGTTTTTTTTCCTACGTGCGTGGGAGGCTACAACCGCTCTTCCCCCCAACCGAGCTCCAGCTGACGTTCACGAGGCTTCATAATACTATACTTTGATGCATTTTACTAATTACCGCTTGAGAGGAACTTGGTCATAAAATCTGTTCCTGGCTCCCCGGACGCCGACCAATACATTTTTCTAGACGTCATTCCGAATCAAATGAGCATCTCTATTTTACGCCATTTTCAACTTATCAAGTAGACTATTATCCGTGAAATGTATAAGCAGACAAACAGGCACACTTTTGTATTTAGAAAAATAGTACTATATTGATAGATGCAATTAAAACTAATAGCCAATGCTTAATATTACCATCACTTGATAGGGACTGCATTCTTAAAAAGTTACAGTCGCTGAATGTCGGAAAAGGTGCTGGTCCTGATGGGATTCCGCCTATTTTTATATCTACTTGTGCAACAGCCCTCGTTGACCCCCTGGTAATAATTTTTAATAAGTCGCTGAACTCTGGAACGTTCCCAATGGAGTGGAAGAAAGCTAAAGTCGTCCCCGTACATAAGTCCGAGAAGAAGGATATAGTCTCAAATTATAGGCCTATCTCAATTATCTCAACGTTTGCGAAAATCTTCGAGTCATTAATTTGTCCTTACATCCAACAACATTTCAAGCTTTATGTAAGTGACCATCAGCACGGTTTCATTCCATCGAGATCAACAACCACGAACTTGGTGACGTTTACAGAGTCTCTTATCCGAAATATTGACGCAAATAAACAATTCGACGTCATCTATACAGATTTCAGCAAAGCATTTGATAGAATCTCTCATCCTATATTAATCGATAAACTTTCTGCATATGGCATCACAGGCTCACTATTAAATTGGATCCAGTCTTATCTTACCAACAGGGAGTTTTTCGTCGTCATGAATGGATACAGATCCGATAGTCACCACATTTCATCGGGTGCTCCACAGGGCTCGCACTTAGCACCCGTCCTTTTCAACATCTATGTCAACGACCTACCCCAATGTTTTCACTTTTCTGAATGTTTCATGTATGCCGATGATTTAAAATTTGCTAGAGCTATAGATGCACCGAATGACATTGCGCTACTTCAAGATGACCTATATAGGCTCAGTCAATGGTGTTATCAAAACAAAATGCAACTTAATCCAAAAAAATGCTACCATATAAGTTTTTCCCGTAAAAACGTAACCATTCGATCGCAGTATCAAATTGATAATGAGATAATTCAAAATGTTGAAACAATCCGAGATTTGGGAGTAATTTTTGATAAGAAAGTCACCTTTCTGCCCCATATAGATCAAGTCATTAAGAAGTCATCGCGTATGTTAGGTTTCCTCATTCGAAACACTAAGGACTTTAGTCAAGAGCGTACCAAAATTATGCTATACAATAGCTTAGTACGAAGTGTCCTGGAATACTGCAGTATCGTGTGGAGGCCGCACTTTGCCACTCACATGTTGAGACTGGAAAGGGTCCAGAAACGTTTTTTATGGCACTTAGCTTTTTCTAAAGGGAAAGCTAAGCAGCTGTCCTCTTACAAGGAACGTCTAGGCTTCTTTGGAATGCACTCTTTATCAACCCGATTTAATGTCAGCGATATGTTGTTTCTCTTTAAAATTCTTAGGAATAAAATTAACTGTCCGGGCATATTGCATCTGATAAATTTTCGCGTTCCATCCAAGTACCCACGTAAATGTATTACTCCGCTGTGTCCGCCGCTACGTAGAACGGTCCTAGGGGCAAATTCACCCATCGGCAGATTATCTAAATCCCTAAACGAATACAGTGATCTAATAGATATAAATGCAGACAGTGTGGTTAAGTTCTATAATGCTTCTCTCAAATATTTCAAGGAAAAATAATTGTATTAAATTTTTTTTAATTTATTTTATTATAATCTTTTTATACTTATTATTATTATTTTTTTTTTTTTATAAATTTTAATATTGTAATTAATTGAATGACGATTTTGTTTTAATATGAATATGAATGTTTACATTGTTTATAAATAGATATTTTCTGATGTTTGTCAAACTATATTTTTGTGTAGAGATTATTATAGTAATATAAAAAAAAAAAAAGAATTCAATTTTTGTGTTGGTTTTTATGTGCTTTAATTTTATACTTTAAAATTGTAATCTGAATGCCGATTTTATTTTTAATATGAATGTTTACATTGCTGATAAATATATATTTTGTCTGTCGAACTTTATTTTTATGTAACTAGATATTATTTATATATAAAAAAAAATGAATTTTTAAGTTGGTTTTTATTTATTTTAATTTAATATTTTAAAATTGTAATTTTGAATTCCGATTTTATTTTAATATGACTGACATTATTTTTTAAATAGATATTTTATTGATAATTGTTAAACGTTTTTTTTGTCTAGCTATCAGTTTTTTTTTTTTGTTCTTAAATCATAACCGTTTTTATAGGCATGTGGTGTTAGCCTATAATTAATTGTTGCACTTGATTTGTTAAATTGCATTTTCCTTGTATGTCTATAATTAGTGTTAACAATTGTTGGCTATCCTTTGTAAAATAAATAAAATAAAAATAAAATAGTATGGATAATTAAACTTTTTGTCGATACATTTTTCTATTAAGGGCATTTTCTTTAATTACAAACAGAGACCTATCTATACATCTGCTCCTCAAACCGCAGATTTTACTTGACCTGGAACACAGTGTTTTCCTTGACATTCGTTTGATAACTACGTAACGCCGATGTACTAGTGACTAGATCTAGACAATTTATTCTCAATCTAGTAAAGGTTATGAGTTAAGGAGTTAACCCAGTTACGTTAGACGAACTACTTTAATTTGATTGCAATTATATTTTTCCTGATCCATCTCAGTGTTGAGAGGAATAGAATTATGTCTCGTGCTTTGACTTGCATAAGAAATATTTTCCCTCTTCTGCAACATTTTCTTTGCTGAACGGTTTCTACTCACCTTTTTTCATTACTATCATCATCATTCATCATTACAGTATCTATTATAGTAACAAAAAAACAAATCTTTACTTAGAGCTGCCAGTTCTTAAGTCTGATCCCTGGTGGTGTCAGTCATCCATCTCTTCATATTATGACGAGAACGATAGGATGAATGGGTACTATACTATAGGCGGCAAATAACAGCTGAGCGCTGAGTTAAATGTGGAGGGAATTACTGCTCATGGTGTGGCAGTTACTGTCATATTACTCGGGTACTCTATTTTTTTCTAATACATATTTCTGTAAAGGTTCGGGCCAGTGCTAAAGAAATTTTCCGCTAGATATACACTTTTGTTTGCGGGAAAACTCGTGCACTAAAATATAATATTTCCAGCGCAGTTGGTTAACGCTAATGTGGTCGAATTAGTGTCCATTAAAACTAATGGCGTCCAAATTTTTTGTTATCTGTTTAAAATTCATTTAGTTAATTCATTCCATATGACGTATTAGCATTTTGTTATATGCATGTTTTTGCCATGCTTAATTTTTAGTTTAAAATAATGTCAGCACTCATGGACAACTGACTGTGACCATATGGCTGTGATATGGCTAAAACTTATAAATACTAAACTCAGAAATCCGTTATAAGTTAAACATATGCATGCCACTTCCTAATAGGTTGTTCATTATCACATTAGGTGGAGGTCAAACACCCAGAAAATAAACTGAAATCGGCTCGATGAAATTATTAAGATTTTTCAAGGTTGCTTGTAGAGATACTTTTTAAAAACTGATATCTAACTACTACTTGTTAGTAATGGGTGCGTAATAATTAACACAATATGGTAATGTACTATTATTCCAACTAACGACAAATCAGTCGCCGTCAATTTGGGTTAATTACGATGCTGGAAAATATTCGAGTTAATTTAACGTTGTGGCTTTTTTGTGTATGCGTGTTCACAGATGTAATATGACATCATGATTAATCTGTATGTTAACCTACGCATAAGTACATATAATATAAACAATAAACATGGAGCTTGTTTTCATCTGTACATGAAAGATGTTTGAGTTGAAAGCTACTGTAATTTTTAACGCAATTGAACCAAACTTTTATTGCTGTATTTTAAGCAACGCGACGGTCTTACCAATTTTAGTGCCGTAAGCAGTTTTAACATTACCTAATGAAAGTACGAATCATTGAATTTTTTTAACCATGAAATTTTTTTTTTTTTTCAATTAAGTGCAAAGAAAAGGAGTTGTGTGGCAATAAAAGTGAAATTATTTTGTAATAAAATAATAATACAATGAGTGCACATAAATTAAAAACATCGTCTAGTTAAGTGTTACTAATACGGAATTGACCATAAAGTAATTTTCAAAGCGAGGTTAACATTCTATGAATGTATACAAGGCTTAAGATGACATTGACAGGCATATATGAGATAATCCTTGATTCCAGATTAATCTTTATTTGTACTTATTTGTCTGACTGCTAACATACTAATTAGTAATTAGAAATTCACTGTTTCTACTTTTTGACCTTAGATCATTAAGTAATGGATGGAGTACGCTGGCAAATGTTCTAACTAAACTTTCTGCTGATTTTGGTGCGGGGAGGGTAACATGGATAACAGGGATGAAACACAATCACACATTCACAAAAATAATTTGTGTCACGAAAGTCGTAAAAATTTACGACCTTTTAAGCGACAAGTTTTTAAATTCAACTCTATCACTAAGTTCATAAAGATTAAATTTGTATTTCATTCCAAGATAGTCTCGTGGGGAGTGCGGTTCAATATCGCGTTCTAAATTCAACTTTATCACTTAGTTCATAAAGATTAAATTTGTATTTCTTTCCAAGCTAGTCTCGCTAAATTTGTATTTCATTACAAGATAGTCTCGTAAGGAATGCGGTTCATTATCGCGTTTTAAATTCAACTTTATCTCTTAGTTCATAAAGATTAAATTTGTATATTTTCTTTCCATGATAGTCTCGTGGGGCCGCATCAATGATCGAGTAAACATGACTCGATTATTTGTCTTGATCATATCGCTAAACGATACATCGACGATTATTAGAAATTGCATTTAAATAGATATTTACGTAAAAAAAATAAAAAAATACTTACAAATGAAATGTTATTCCATCTTTTTAAATATTTGATGTGTTTGACTTGTTTCTACAAGACTTGACAGCACAAAACGGCATTTTCAGCGGAGCACTCGCAGACGTCCTTTCGATGTTTTACGAATACGCAGTGTTTGTAATCGATTACGCAAGTAGTTTTTATGAAAGCATAAAGGTGCGTCTACGCTAGACGAACCGAGCACGAGCGAAGCAAAAGCGGAGCCGTTCTCGGCTTCGTCGTTCGCGGCCTCAAGTGTGGACGTACAACGAAATCTACAACGATCACTGTTCTCGAACGTAGTTTTCCCTTTGTGTTCGTCAAAAAACCGACAACAGGCGGAACGCAGCCGAGCACGAACGAAATGCTCGCAGCACGCTCGTTCGAGGCTTGTAAGTTGGTCCACACTAGACGAATTGTGTTCGGCTCGTGCTCCGCTCGTGCTCGGCTCTCCTAGCGTAGACGCAGCTTAAGATTTTTCGATTCGAATAATCTTATACCTCGGCAAAAGGGGAAGCGCCTGTGAGTGTTATCCATTACTTAATGATCTATGTTTTTGACTAACTTGCATTTTACAAAGATTTTATTCAAATAGGAGCAAATATTTTCATTGTGAAGTGTGAACATCATTTACCATTTGACATTTGAATTTTAACTCAGATAGACAAAAAACGCATGACAATCGACATCGTCTATTCGTTAATAAGTACTGTGTTAATACCGTGGCCGTGGGCATTATAGTAGGTACATTGTTGTATTTATATTTTATAGTTTACTTTGTCTTAGTATGTACCTACATACATGGTGCAAACAATTTAAGACATGCATGTCCAATCATCGTAGGGCAAAGTTCGAGTGCAAATCAACATTCAGTTTTTAATGTTAGTTATTCATTACAACTCATAAAATTTATAGTTAACATGTTATTTTACGTAAATTAAACAATATTCTTATTTATAAAAAAAAAATCATCATACATAACACATTCAAAATTTGAACAAAATTCTAATTAAAACACTATCATAACAAATCAATCCCAATCATTTTATAAATATTACAAACGTATCTTATGCTTATCAATGACTCTATTATACTAGTAGACGCGGCATACGCCAACATCATTGCACTAAAAAACAGCGTAATTAATACATACCTACTTTCTAACGCATTATCACCAATACAGTTGTTCTCTCTTTCACTCTCACGCACGAGACATAATACATGTCTCACTCATGTACTTCGTAATAACAACTGCCGATTAAAATATAAAAAGAACGTCCAGCCACGACGCTGAATGGTGCGTGACTAAGTGAAACTCGGGCACTTAGCTGAGTTTTTTCTTGCCAAAATAGAGAGCGGGTAACGTATCTAGCTTTTTTATATAATATCATAGATGCTTATCGCCTGCTTTACTTACGTTTAAATATTAGAAGAATAATAGCAATTAAGAGGCCGTAGCGATTTTAGAGTGATTTTTACTTCTTTAATTCTTTAGGAGCTGGTTTAAAAAAAATCATGCACGGGCTCTTAATACACTCAAGGTAAATTCGTTCCGATAAGCCTCCATATAAAAGCACTATGTAGGTACATATTTGTCTTTTTAGATCCATGTAAGGTCTTTATTCACAACATAATATGTCCTTGTTAAAATTATATTGTGTTCCCCTAGTACTACGTGTACCACATAAGGTTATCCGTTATTGGCTTATTGCCCACTTTGAGAAAGACTACGCTACTATTCTCTCGATTGATTAATTAATTAATAATTATTATCACAATCATAAAACCTGTACGTCTTCTCCACATATGAATCAGTCTTGTTACTAGTAGGTTTTAATTTCGTCATCAACGAGGGCGCGGTCAAGGAAAGGTTCATTTCATTATTATGAAACGAGAACAAAAATGAATTAATGAAAGAATTTTTACTATATTCTATGGAGTCATGCGTAAACAAAAGCATAAGCAAACTGGACTTATGTTTTGAATAAAGAATAACACACGACTAATATAATAAATTGATACTTCACTACATAGTATAAAACAAAGTCGCTTTCTCTATCCCTATGTCCCTTTGTATGCTTAAATCTTTAAAACTACGCAACGGATTTTGATGCGGTTTTTTTTAATAGATAGAGTGATTCAAGAGGAAGGTTTTAGTATATATAATTTATTAGGTTTTAGACAAAGCGGGCGAAGCCGCGGGCGGTAAGCTAGTACTACATAAAAGGATAAGAAATTTAGTGAAATATAAAAGAACAAAAAAAGATATTGACATTTTTTTATAATATAATTCAGCAGTAGGTAACCTTCGTCATAATATAAGGGCTAAACCGACTTATTTTAAATCACATAAATGAAATATGAATTAAAATGATAAAAGTACATATAAGAAATTTTGTTGAATGAAGATCATTACCCTTTTACCTTTTCATGAGAGGTCGTTGGATAGAAAACAAATGCTCTAAAATAAAACTGTCGTTATAAATAATTTGATGGCGTTCCAAATTCCAATAGAAATTTAATAACTTACAATTATAAGTGGCCAATGACCGTGTATTACACTAATTATTATTCAGTTTTCGCAGCCTTTATGCAACATCCGTTCCGCCCTTGCTGTGGCGCCACAACCTACTTTGTACTTACTAATACTATTTAGTATTTGGACGAAAGTATAATATTATACTACTTCAGTTATACCACAGAATAATAACTAGTAACTATCGTTAGTGTTCCCCTAGTGTGTACCACATAAGGTTATCCGTTTAAATATTAGGTATATCTATAGTATACTATACAATAGATATACCTAATATTTGTAGATATAGGTGGATATGACTCTTTCACGGAAAAGTAGCTAATTTCAATAAAATGTTGTTCACACATCCTTTTATGCATTTTTATGCCTTATCCAGACTGTCTGGATAAGCACGTATCTCGCATTTTAAGGTTACCATGCCAGCAAAGCAACGTATTCAAACTTATAGCCCGGTCAATTTAAACATTCGGTGCTACATAAAGTCCCAACAGGCTGAATTTCTGTGAAGTTGTTGAAAACATAATTAAAAACAATGTCTAAAAGTTCCCCATCATTCCCCTGTAAGCTAAAAATTTTATTCACGGTCAAAGGTCAAAAAAATGAGTTTTTCGCGATTTTCAGCAAAACGGTAAGTTTTATCATAAAGTACCTCAGGCAAAGATTGTAGATCATAAAATTATCTATAACAAATGTATCAATACTTTTTTTCTTACGAGCCACCGTTTCTGAGATATAACAATTCAAAAAGTTATAAAAGTTGTTATCGTCATAATATGCACACGTTTCCACGCCACCTATGAGGTAGTGTACTTAGCGCGTTTTTTAACGTAGTTTCCCCAGTAGGCCTACTCCACGGGTCAGTTGTGATCCTGTTTAATGTAAAACTATTGCGAAATAACGGAAATTTTCAAAGATTGGGAAAGATAAAAGCGATGTAAATGAAAAAAAAAGTGTTGAAGTTTATTCGTCTTATTCGTAAGTTTCAAATTCTTGTTCTTCTTCTTGATCTTCTTCTTGTTCTCCTTCTTGTTCTTCTTCTCCTGCTTTTTCTTCATCTTCATTTTGGATGCAAGTAAATTGCGTCAATAGCGATGTATCGCATGATACTTCGTCGGAGTCAAACGAATCCTCCATTGTTTGTGATTCAATATTAGAGCACGACCGGCCTTGACAATTTGTGCATGCCAAAGAACAAGACAGTCCGACTTTTTTGCAACCACATTTAGCACTGCATCCCTTTTTGCAGTTGCAAAAAATAGTGTTCAGCAGTTTTTCCGGCGCAGGTGGAAGTAAAGTTTGAACTGGCTCTAATATATCGTTGACCAACTTCCAACCCCAGTCTGTAGGGTCTAGACTCTAGCTGATCATAACCAAGCCACACTTGAACTTGGTAATATACTCGAAAAAGATGTTGGTGAGCAGCAACTGAGGTTGGAGGAAGACAAGCTAGTTGAACTTGTTTTTTATGTTTAGTGTTTTTAACGAAACATGCATATCGATGCTTATCTAAACAGGTAGTTTTTTTAGGAGCTCCGTACATAGAAAGAAGAAAGCGGATGCCGTTGGTAATAACTTCTTGTTGAGTTGAATTACTCTTTTTAAAAACTTCAGCACATTGAATTAAATCTTGTTTTTCAAACATTTTGAAAACTGCTGTTTTACCCCTCCTGTAAAATGCAGATGTCGTATCACAGCCAGTTATTGCGTGTAAAAATAGTACATGATCTTTACACTTAACTAAAGTAAATAAACTTTTTGATGAATATATATATTTGATTGATGCTGAGCTTTTCCTGGTTTTAAGAAAAAAATAGTTTTTTCAGTTGGCGTTCGAGCAGTGAGTATTACAAATGACTCATTGACAAACAATTTTATGTTATAGAGGTTGTGGAAACATTTCTTTAAGTTACTAAGGGCCAATACAGAGATTATTTATTTAAGATATAGAGGTTGCGTATTTTAAGTTAAAGAGGCTTTGAGCTCTGATGGGAAGGGAACATATTATTTTTTGAAGTTACAGAGGTTTTTATGTTACCGAGATTTAAGTTATCGAGGTTCTACTGTATAAGTTACAATGACCGATAGAAAAATATTTAAACATTTAATATATAATATACATATATATATATTATATAAAATATTACAACTCTAGATGTATATACGTGGCGTACTCATGCATATTATGACGATAACAACTTTTATAACTTTTTGAATCGTTATATCTCAGAAACGGTGGCTCGTAAGAAAAAAAGTATTGATACATTTTTTATAGACAATTTTATGATCTACAATCTTTGCCTGAGGTACTTTATGATAAAACTTACCGTTTTGCTGAAAATCGCGAAAAACTCATTTTTTTGACCTTTGAACGTGAATAAAATTTTTAGCTTACAGGGGAATGATGGGGAACTTTTAGAAATTGTTTATAATTATGTTTTCAACAACTTCACAGAAATTCAGCCTGTTGGGACTTTATGTAGTAGTACCCTCATCTTTTGGTTTAAATTGACCGGGCTATTATGTACATAGAGAAACAAACTTAACAGGTGCTAAAGTGCCATTATAAATTAATTCTATGGAATCGTATACCCAAACCGGTAACTAAAGAACTACCGATGTATGGATAATCCTATTATATCATTTACGTACCTAGGATTTTATTTTTTATTATAGTATATATACAACTAGAGTAGGTATTTAACCTACTCTATTAGGCAGTGTAAACGTGATTTATTTTGAATAGTCTAGTTTTGATAGGGAAATAAACGTCAATAAGATTCAATTACATATCGACAAACCTATTATTTTTATCTTATTATTAACGATTAACGATAGATAACATTATAATAGGTATGTAGTAGGAGATAAATCATCTACAATTCGCAGAGTACAGTCTTTTAGAAAAATAAAAGAGTACAAGTAAATATAACAGACCGTACAATTACTTGAATAAAATATTTTTAATATTTTACTATTGGATTTTATTAATATGAGCTCCAAATTGAACCAATAAATAGGTAATAATATTCTGATAATTACACTGAAGTAGCTAGCTACTAGTTATTATTCTGTGACTGAAGTTACGCACGTAAAAAAAGATAATTTAAATACAAAAGAGTGAAACATAAATATTATGCAATAGTAACAATGACGGTCAAATCGATTACGGATTAAAGTAAAAAAATATATTTCATTCTAGATAACAATTTACAAATACAAAATACTTCTTGAAAGATAATTTCGAGAAGATACCTACAACACAATGTAACTTTTGTATATTTTATTAAGTTATAAATATTTTTTTAATAAATTGTGTAAAACCTTTAAAATAATATATAGAACACAAAGAGTTTTTTAAGTATAATATAATTATTATAAGCGTAGTTACCGAGTTATTAAAATTTTAACAATGCGACGCTAGCGTGTAAATAATATAACGGCCGCGCGCGGCGTTTAAAAATACGACGAATCATTAAATTTTAAACTAGTTTAAACTCATTACTCATATGACATATATCTAAGTTTTTAAAAATAAATAGGTTTTTGTGGACTTTAAACCAAGCTTTAAACTAAGTCAGGAACAAAGTATAAAGATTAATAAATTGTGTGTGCTAAAAATATGAGTCATTAAGTTCATGGTTGAAAAGAATCGAAAAATATTTCACAAAATAAGAAACATATTTTATCATTGGAAAAATAACTTCGATTCGATGAAAAAAATGGTAAAATTTAACAAAGCATTAACTCTTTACTGGCATAAAAAATATTCTTAAAAATGTAACCACATCTTTTAATAAATTATTCCAAGTTTTTGCAATATGTTTCTTATAATGTAGCTGTATAAAAATATAAAGATGTTACTGTTCAATCTAAACTATGATATATATTAATACTGGAAAAACCCACAACCTGATGGACATCTCTCTCTAATGACACTGGGTTTTTTTCCCATCAAAGTTATCTGTTATGGTGTGAACATTTCATTGCATAGAAGATATCTTCAAGGATTACCTCGTGTATGTAATTAAAAAATATGAGGTGGTACAAAATATCATAACAGTCGTCTTTAGAAGCTTTCATTCATTGTATTTTCTTGTGTTTGATTTTTCGCGAGTATTATACATTTAAAAAATAGACATTTTATTATAGCCGATCTATTGAACACATTACAGCGGACAATTTCTAAGTTTTCATTCAATAATAATTTAAGATACTAACAGGCTATGCATATATCTACTTTCAAATGTAACCTTGTGTTCAAAAAATTTTTTTTTGGTTTTTAACCATAAAATAGATGGTATTGAAAGTAAAAAGAAAATACTTAAGGTGATTGCTACGATCTGTTCCCAGCCAATGTCCCGCTAGATGGCGCTGAATTCTACATTTCTAGTTTATTTGAGTTTTTGCGTAATTGGAAAAGATTAAGGTCGTAGGAATAGTCATGGCGGTTACTGAATATTATATTTTATTGAAATATGTCATATCATTGCCTTAAAATCCACCCAATTCGGTAAAAAAATGCATTATAACATCTGTCATTGCATACAGGGTCGTTTACACACACAGACGTATACAAAAATGATAAAGATTTAAGTCTAGATGGCGTGAATGTAAAACAAGTAGGATTGTTATAAAAATAAAAGTTATATTTGTTGGCGTAAACTATTTTGTTGTAATTTTGGGAAATAAATAATGTCAAAATTGATTACAATAAAACGCAGTTTTATTTTATTACATTACACTATTGTTTTTTTTATCAAAACATGTATTTGAAGTAGCATATACCTATGATATAATATTATGCTAAGAATAATTATTCATACAACAACAAATCTAAAACACTATTTACTATGGAAAAAAACCAGGAAGGTGAAAAAGATATTTACGATTTCGACGCACTCGACTTTTAGTAAAATATAGTAGGTAAAAATTAAACAATGGTAATGTAAATTCTAAACAAACTACTACCAAAATACAATTAGAACAAAAATCATTTGACTTGTTTATTTCACCCAGAGGCCAGAGGCGGCTCGTGACAAAATTGTATAGGTGTTCACTTGAAATAAAACAACGAAAATACAATAGCGTTCGGGATGATTTATTACAAAAAAATGAGCACCACATTTTATAAATGTCTATAACACTAAAAATTACAAAGTACAGGCTATTTCAAAACGAATTCAATGACTAGGTATCAATAATTAGTAAATCACCGAATTTGCATTCGCGAGCGTAGGTATCCATAGTGTTTGTCACTGACGGTCACTGACCTCTATAACTTATAGTTATAGAGGTCAGTGGTGTTTGTTGTGTAAACATGTATGTATTTGAGTAGTTAGTAGCATATTATATTCTGAATTTCTGATCCATGCCTATTCACTCAAAACTAATAACACTAATGATTTGTAACAGTAAATTATTTCAATAGGTAGGTATTTGAACATTTCCCAACAAGACGTAAGAATAATTATTCGTAGGTATACAAGATACAATAACAAATCTAATACACTATTTATTATTTTATTATTTACTAGCGGTCCGCCCCGGCTTCGCCCGTGGTACATGTTTACGTTTTCTCTCCATAAGAAGTAATAGCTAGAGAGCTAGCGCAAAGCTACCTGTATGTATTTGACCAGACCTGGATTTTTGTGTGTTGATTCCCCTATACCTACTATACATGAGATGAGGAGTCACTAAGCCCAGAGTGGTGGACGGGGCGCGCGCTTAGGTAAGACAGGTGGAAATTTTTGGCGAACTTTGAAACCATTTGACCACGTCTGCCATTTTGATATTTGAAAATAGATTATTATTACTATCGGAAAATAACAATGGCAGACCATTATCACGCGGATAACATTCTGGCAGACACTTATGAAAGTGCTGAAAAAAATACAATTTTGAAAGTATTTGACCAGATCTGCCATTCATATATTTTATTTATTAGGGTCTTAAAAACTTATTTTCGAAACGGCAGACATTTTCATTGCGTACAGACTTCAGCAGACAACAAAACTTTACAGACTTCAGCAGTCAACAAGACTTAGCTTCTACATGGTCAGATGTATATATGTATTACGTTCCCTGACCTTACATCAATGATTTACTTTATTAATGTTTTTATGGTCATTTACATTTAATTTTGAAAACTATGGAATAAAATTTATAAATTTGATGATACAAAACTAAATATACATTTGTAAAGAATCTCAAATATAAAGTTGTGTTGCAAATAACAAATCATCATTTAAATATTTAGTTTATTTCTTTATTTAAGAAACAATTAACAATTACAAAACAACATAAAAAAACACGCATGCATTTATTGAAATGTTCATTCATCATCACTATCGTATGGCGTTGTGTGACTCGTCTTCATAATCCATTGAATCGGATTCTGTAAAAGTAAAACGTAAATTATATAATAAAAGAAATGAGTAAAGTCAAAAATAATTATTAAAGAGTTAATCATTATAAACTTACCTAGTAAGGCAATGCCTTTGATGTCGCACGATGCCGCCGCGCCGCCAGTGTAGGTACTTCTGCTGCTACATGAAAATATGCTAGGGTTGCAACAAATGGGAAATAAAACAATTGTGATTATTACTATTATGATGTAATCATTTATTCATATGTACATTCAAAACAATTGCGATTATTAAATCTGATGTAATTATTTTTTCATAAATATATAATTATTATTAATTACATAATATATTGCACTGTGAAATATTTACGTATCACTTTATTTTTGATGTTCTTAATTGTCTTTTATAAAATTTAAGTGACGCATTCGCATTGGGATCAACAATCCGATAAGAAAAGAATGGAGACAACATATACATAGCTTTGATTTCAATTCTACAGATACAAAATATACAATCTATCTAAAATGATACAACGGATGTTTCCTGCGTTTTCTCGTCAAAATACCGAAACAACGTAATTATTGTATAGTAGTTGGGCGTGAAAGTAAAAAAACAAATGAAAAGTGTTTTCCATATGATTATTTATTAAATTTACGCGATTAAGAATAATTTCAACGATACAATTTAGTAACCGAGAATTCAGAGGATTAAAGAAAATACCTGCCTGATCATTTTATCAAACTCTAAAAGAATTATGGTTATTTCGCATCACTCGGTTTATTAGTTTGGTAATAATTATTAAAGGTAGTTACAACCCTAGCCATTGAGTCGAACGGTAGGCAACACAATATCGACTTTGTGCGGGTACATATGGTACATCTCTTCTTGCTGTGAAGCGTAATTATTATTATTAAGATTTTTTAGGCTATTTTGAATCAGCTGTTCTAATTTAATTCTAGAAATTTATTAAAACGTGATTTTTTTAAAAGTATATTATGAGTTTATAAATACCTCAACCAATAGTTATTGTGTCCTATCCTCATTTCTTTATATCTTGGTAGTTAACTAAAGTGTTAAATTTACATAACCTCAACAACAACATTTACACTGCCACTGCACTAAAACTAATATGGAATCCATCACACAGTCTATTGATCAGATGTTTGAAGTGTTTAACCACAGAATGGATGAGTTCCAAAAGGATCTCCAGACAATTTCAACAGCCCCAATGGGTAGCCCGTCTTCTAAATTAGCGTCTGACTTTACAGTCTTTCGCACATTTGTCTTGACATCACTACAGTGTCTACAGTCTGAGGTTATCCTCCTGAGTAACAAAACAAAAGTACCTACGACGGACGACCACGCTTCGAGTTGCCAAACACACAGCCAAACAACAATAATGAGTAATAAATTGTTTACAAAAAAAACAAGTTTTCCATTTTTCTGTATGAGTAGACAGAACTTCAAAACGCCACCTGCTACGGTTTATATTATGAACGATGGTTATAAAAATAAAAGTTATATTTGTTGGTGTAAACTATTTTATTGATCAATAATTTTGGAATTTAAAACTGTCAACATTGATTACAATAAAACGCAGTTTTATTTTATTACACTATTGTTTTTTTATCAAAACATGTATTTGAAGTACCATATAATATTATGCTGATCCAAGCATTTTCACTCAAAACTAATATCACTAATGATTTGTAAAAGTAAATTATTTCAATATACATTTCATAACCAACAAGTAAGAATAATTATTATTATTCCTACCTACAACAACAAACCTAAAACACTATTTACTATGGGAAAATAACCAGGAAGGTGAAAAACATTATATTACCTATTATTTACGATTTCGACGCACTCGACTTTTAGTAAAATATAGTAGGTAAACATACAACAAACAAACAACAAACTGCGTGTTCAAA
This sequence comes from Colias nastes, assembly GCA_907164665.1. Classification (NCBI taxonomy): domain Eukaryota; kingdom Metazoa; phylum Arthropoda; class Insecta; order Lepidoptera; family Pieridae; genus Colias; species Colias nastes. Next base: position 34,819 of record CAJQZM010038561.1, read on the forward strand.
CTACTTGTTTGTCTGTCTGAAAATTCGGAAGTACTTTGGTAGTTTACCGATTTATAATAATATTGTATATATCGTTGTTTAAAAAATATTCAAACACAATAAAATATGATATACTGATTTATCACTGGTTTCAGTGATGAACTGATGAGTCAATGTTAGCCACTATACTTTCGTCATACGTGTGTATGATTGATGTGATTTGCAACGTGGTGATATTTCAGAAAAATCACGGGTCAAATTGTCCCACCGAAAATATAACTGCGTTATAAGAATAACTATACCTACGATAAATTATACATACTTAATACAATATAGTCTCAAATGCATACTAGTGAAATATTTTATTTGAATCAATAAAATAAAAAAAAATAAAAAAATAATAATAATACAAAAATAAATTCACAACACAAGAAAATCCGCGCGCAAATCATAGCGCGTGACAATGAAATCAAGAACTTTCGAGCCGACGCGACGCGGACGACGAAGGAGCCTAACAAAAGTACCTACAATCATAGGCGGCTCGTGACAAAATTTATGGCCGTGTTCACTTGAAATAAAACAACGAAAATAGGTACCTACAATAGCGTTAGCAGTACAAAAAAAATGAGCACCACATTATAAATGTCTATTTATACACTAAAAATTATAGAGTATTTCAAAACGAATTCAATTATTATTTAGCAATAATTAGAAAATCCCCGAATTTGCATTCGTGATCGTATTCATAGTGTTTGTCTACACTAATATTATAGAGGAAAACTTTGTTTGTTTGTTTGATTGTAATGAATAGGCTCATAAACTACTGGACATTTTACCAATGTTTGCAAGTTTGTGATTACTTTGATAGTTTACCGATTTATAATAATTGTATACTTATATCATTGTTTAAAAATATTCAAACACAATATGATATAGGTACTGATTTATCACTGGTTTCAGTGATGAACTGATGAGTCAATGTTAGCCACAATACTAATCACTTTCGTCATACATGTGTATGAACTATGATTGATGTGATTTGCAATGTGGTGAAATTTCATAAAAATCACGGGCCAATTTTTTGTTTTGAATCCCACCGAAAATACATATATTACTAATTGCGTTATTAGAATAATTAATTACTATACCCACGATCAATTATTACAATTTACAATATAGTCTCAAATGCATACTAGAGAAACATTGCAATTTGAATCAATTAAAATGCATAGCATACAAAAATAAATTCACAACACAAGAAATTCCGCGCGCAAATCATAGCGCGTGTCAATGAAATCAAGAATGTAATTTTATATCAAGCCGACGACGACGCCGAACTAAAGTACCTACAGTACCATTTACCTTCAGTGTACAATACAGTTTACAGACCTACGACGGACGAACAATAATGAGTAATAAATTGTTTACAAAAAAAAACATAGTTTCTAAGGTCATTAGTTTTATTTTATTTTATTGTTATTTTCTTTGAACGATTGGAAATGAAATTACTCAATTTTTACACAGAACTTTGATTTATTAGAATTATGCTCATTATGTATAAGATAACGAACGCGAATGCACGACATCTAGCGCGTCAATGTCTAAACATCGCCTTTCGTTTAGACATTGACGCGCTAGATCTGTAATAAGTATATAGTCTATGCGCTAGATGTCGTGCTTTATGTCGTGTTTCGCTTGGCAAAAGTCACGCACACTACTGTAGAAGTGTCAAATTTTTCCGGTATTTTACTGTTGTTTTTCTAAGTAAATATTGTAAATTATTGATTAAAAAGGTCGAACGCGCACACATTTCATTATAGAGAAGTGATAAAATGATTAGTTTTAAAGAAATAGTGTCTGTGTTAAGTGTTTAGAGGTAATCAAAAATGTATGGAGGGACGGTCGGAACATCCACCTTAATATCATGTCACACTCAGAACTTAAAATATTTATTTATTTCATAATAACAAGTAAATATTGTGACATAATTCAGTATTGCTTGCATAAAATATACAAAATCTCTGATAAAAATATTATTAGAGATATTGAACAAGTAACAACAGAGCAATGAACTCGGCCATTAATCTAAACTGCAAAGATAATCTGTTACCTACATTTCCTATATTATAATAATATTCTTCTATTTTTTGCATAAAATTGTCATGAAATTGCTTTGCATGTAAAAAATAAAAGATATGTGATATGTGTGTTGGTAATACTGGAATAAAATATATACATTTGTTTATTTTCAAATCATATAAATTCATTCATATATTCTTTATTCTATAGATTAAGCTCTCTGGTAAGTGCTTTTAAAATATTGCATTTAAAATATCATGTAAATTTGTTTGTTTCCAAACAGGTACATATCATTACTTACTACACATATTTTAAAATTATGATTTCTTAATTCTTTACTACATTTTTTTAAAAGATTAAATTGTTTTTTGACAAATTTTCCATTGGATGTTATTAATGTTAGCAAATGCTATTGCCTATAAGTCTGTTTTATTATCAAAGATAATGATGATATAAAAAGATGAAAAACTTGTTAAACCATTCAATTTCATCATAATCATCTTTGTTTTACCATTATAAGACAATACAATAGATAATGACGAGTAAAAGCTTATTTAATCTTGTTATCACAATGAATCAGCATGGCATTAAAAAAAATAACTTCATAAAAAAATCTTCATGAAAATTAAAAAACTTACTATCTTAGCTAACTTAATTAAAAATACATCAAGCATAAGGATCATGTTGTTATATTTCGGGATAATTTTCACACACGGCTTGATCTGATCCCATACTAAGCTTTCGCTTGTGTTATGGAAACCAGATGGCTGATATATTATATTTTTAAATAAATACTTATATATATAATTAACACCCAGACACAGAGCAAACATCTATGTTCATCACACAAATATTTGCCCCAGGTGGGAATTGACCCATAACCTCTGGCTTTGAAGGCAGGGCCAACCAAGCCTACCGGTCAGTTAAAAAAAAGTTATAAAAAGCCTTAGCAGATTTCAAGTTAAGACATAACTTTATCAAATTAAATTGCTTTGTTTTCACATAAGCAGTATTTATTACAAATTATTTATTGGATGCATTTATAGTGAACTGATCCCCAACTCAACAATACAGAAAATGAAGTCATAAAAATAAACAACCCCCTACAAGGAAAAACATCAATTTTTCATGTCTTATTAGAATTTAAATACCTATATCCAAAGACGGGTTTATTTCTATTAAATGTTATATAATTGAAATAGATAAAATTGTAACAAAAAATAGATTTTATTTTTCAAACAACCAATAATTGTTCATAAACTTAGTTTTTATTCCCAATACTTGCCTACTTCATCTATAAAAAAATATACAAATATTTATTATCTGATAGAAATTCGGAATTTTGATGCTACACAAAGATTTATCCTCAATCAATTTTCCTTATTTTTATTATTATCAAAGATCATTGACCCAGAAAATGATAATGTGATGGTGATTTATAGGCCTAATGGTTATTTTTTTAAAATAACATAACACAGGTCGTTGAAGCTATTTTAAATTTAAATTATTTTTAATTCCAAGTAGGTAATCAATCAATGAAATAGTGTTCCAATAAGAACTCATGTTTTTCAGATAAGCAATTTGTTACACTATAACAACTAATCATTGTTTATAGGTCATAAAATTGAAATTTATGACTGACGCTTTTTCTTAAATATGTAACATAACAAATATAAAAAATATGCATGTGATAAAAATAATAATAATATTTTTAAACTTACTTGTAATGGTGGCAAATAGTTCTCGCTAGTCCATTTCCAGATCCACATGGTAACACGGCAAGGGGCACTTCAGCGAACGCCTGCTGCCAGTCGAGTCGCTCAAACAATCCATTTAGAACCTCAAACAACACTCCATCACCACCAACCGCCACAATACCGCGCCAATTATACACATTTCTCGTACGAACAAACTCCCTCGCGTAATTTGCATACTTCGTTACATGGAGATCGTACGGGACTTCAGCCTCCTGTAATATCGGAGCCACTTTCATTTGAAACAACTCCCTCGCTTTTCCTGGCCCCGACTTCGGATTCAACAAGACTAACAGTTTCTTTTCGTTCACCGGAGGAACACTCCTGATAGGCTCGTTCGCGAGTAAACACTTAATTGTGGTTCTCCATTTCTGTGCTTCTTTATTGTTATCTTCATATTTATCGTATGATCGGAACCTCAACGTTATCGTTGTTCTCTCCCGTTTTAGTGTACGTCGGCTCTGTTTCAATACGTAGGCATAAATATACAGATAGGCACTGATATCGTTCTCATCAAGGTCACCGCTGTTTTCATCCACAACTTTAAGCTGTTGATGTCCAACGAGTGAAGTACACACGCATGATCCTCCACCAACACGACGTCTTTTACTTCTCATACATTTACTACCGATGATATCGCGTAACAATATTGTTTGTTCTTTAGAACTATCGTCGGTTTCTTTTATTAAAGATAAACCTTTTGATGTTAGACGCACACGAAAAACGGATTTCTTCTTGGATAAAATATAGAATGTCTCTTCAAGGTGGACTTGCTCCTTTAAATCGGCTTTTTCGTCACCCATGTCATGAAATACGTCTACTCCAATCTTTGAATCCGCCATAACTGTGTTTAACTGCTAAAATCTTAGCTAAAATTAAATTAAAATTGATATTTCAAAAGTCAAAACCAAGGCCACTCCGCCACTCGATGTCAAATTGACATTTACAAATTCGCAATAACAACAAACTCGTTCTTGCCATATGCAATAAAAATATTATATTGAACTGGTGTTCTTCTCTTTTTCAATGTCTCCACTGGTGGTCTCCAATATGGTTTCCACTGATTAAAGGGACTCCGCATGTGGACTCCACCCACAACTCCACCCATACCCAGCTTAACATAATACTCATATTATCATATATAAATTATTGTATTTAGATTATCTGTAATTTAATATGACAGCTGTCGTCTAAATTGTCAACGTCAGCGCAGTGTTTCTAATTATTTGGTATTTTGGTTTATGGTTTCTAACCTACACTGTTACATATAAAATCATATTCAAAATATTTTGGTTTCTTAATAATAAGTCTTAGACTGTACTTATATGACCACTTATTTCATAAGTATTCAATGAATCTATTTACAATATGCATAAAATCCTAGAACTCTACAGTGGCATTGGTGGTATGCACTGTGCCTGGAATGGTAGGTAACTTATTTCTCATATCTATTATCTCTATCTAATAATAACGAATAATTAAGTTGAAATCCATGCAACAATCTATAATAATATCGTCCTCAATTTCAGATTCTGGTTTGGAGGGAAAAGTAATGACAGCTATTGATATCAATACAGTAGCTAATGAAGTATACCGTAACAATTTTCCTAACACTGGTTTAATTTGCAAGAACATTCAGTCCCTAAGTGTGGATGATATTTGTAGGCTAGAAGTTAATACAATATTAATGTCCCCGCCATGCCAGCCATTTACTAGGAATGGAAAATTTCTAGATGAGAATGATCCTCGAACAAACTCTTTTATATATATTATAAATATATTACCACAATTATACAATATTGAATACATATTAATGGAAAATGTAAAAGGATTTGAATGTTCAAAAGTGAGGAACTTATTTATAGATAAACTAAAAGAATGTGGATTTAATTATCAAGAATTTCTATTATGTCCCAGCAAAGTGGGTGTGCCTAATTCTAGATTAAGATATTACTGTATAGCTAGAAAAACTAAATCAGAATGGAATTTTAAAAGGAAAGATGAAATTGTAAGTAAAAACAAAATCAACAAGGTACTTTTTTACAAATAACTTTAAAAGGTTATATTAAGAAAATTTGGTAATTGTTGTTTCTATTTCATGTACATTTTCAAGATTGGAAATTTTATGTTACTTTCAGATGTATGACCTTCCCATAGAAACAAATGAACCATTTGCTATACAAAATATTATAGAAGACAATGTGCCAGATACCTACATCCTAACAGATAAAGTATTGAAGTGGGGAAAAGCTTTAGACATATGTTTCAAAGACTCAAAGAGATCTTGTTGTTTTACAAAAGCATACTCCCATTATGTTGATGGAACGGGCTCCGTTTTCACAGAGATTGATCAAGAAACTGCAAAGAAATGTTACGCAGACGCCAACATGTATGAACCTGGGTCTGAGGACTTCATCAAAAAACTGAAAGAATTAAAACTTAGGTACTTTACGCCTAAAGAAATACTGGCACTCATGTCTTTTCCTAAAGACTATGTGTTTCCGGAAAGTACAACTGTTAAACAGTGTTATAGATTGTTAGGGAACAGTGTCAATGTTAAAGTAATAAGTGAATTATTGAAAATATTATTTTTATAATAAAAATTTTATTGATATACATAATATTATTTAAATCGAATATTCAGGGTTACTTACATGTTATCACAATAAATAATTAATACATAATATTAAGTCTGCTTAAATAGTTCCATTAGCAAGCGCTTGCCTCGCCCTCCTCTTTGCTCTATGATTCAAAACTCTCATTCTTAGCATCACAGCAATAGAGGACACCATGCCAACTATAAAGGTCCAAATTGTGAATTTCCAGAAGGCTCTTTCTTCTAAATATGCTACGCGATCGCAACTATAAGAAAAAAACATTTGAAACAATATTTTTCATTTATCAGAATAAACATAATAT